>CAJNSZ010001300.1:6869-27720 GCA_905329745.1 Rotaria sp. Silwood2 | reverse complement strand
CTTCGTGAGGGTCGATGAAAAAACTATATCCAAGCATTCTATTTAGAAAGGATATTTGGAAGTGTTCATGGACATTCTAAACGGTCAGTAGGGTTTATTAAAACGTATATGAACGGGATTAATGGCATCATCAATCGCCTAAAAGGCTTATGCTAAAGTATTTGAAGGGAATCATGGACCTTATCAATAGCATGAAGGGTTTAAGGTAAGGTATATGAAGAGTATTATTGGCCTTATCAATAAACGGAAGGATTTATTAAAAGGAATATGGAGACGTTTAATAACAGCATCAATAGCTTCGAGGGATTGATGAAAGACTAAATAGGAGAGTTCATCGCCATAACCGACAAGCCCAGACGCTAATGAAAGATATATACAAGAATTATTAACAGTTTTTATCGATCATTGCTAGTACGTGACTGCTAAATGTACAGCTTCATAACCATCAGCTATGGGCTTTCAGGTTTACGAAATACTGAACGAAACTGCTTTTGCGCATCATCACTACTTCTGAAGCTTGATGATCAATGGTATTGTCGGTCGGTAATCCCAATAATAGGAGCATAACTAGTAAAAAAAAATGAATGAAATTATACAAGTTCAATCTAACTCTTTTAATAAATCCTTAAAGACAATGGGAAAAATGAAATAAAGAAATTGAAATAGATTAAACGAAATTACTTGAATCGATTTCGTGCAAAATGTGTTCGAAGACGGTAAGGACTATAAAATGACAAGAAAAATAAATAACTAGATGGAATAATTCTAATCAAACTCATCACAATGAATTCTCGATGACTACCAAGATCAAAGAATCTGACTATAGGATCTTTTACGATTTCTATAAGAACATAACGAAACTTACTGCATGATCTTCTATAAGAATACAAGATCGTATGAAAATCATATAAGATCTTGTACGATTCTTGGAAGATCTTATTGTAGGATCCTGTAATACTCATATAAAATGTTGCGGAGTCTTCGAATGCATTCTACAATGAGTCTCCACTACCCAATCAGCTTATTTTCTACTCTAAGCAGTTCTTCTTTCAAAAAACTAACGAAACTGTTCACTCGTTTGAATTAATGCTTATCCTTTACTATATGGTTAGGTTCAATCTAAATAAAAGAAACACTTTATTTTACAAAATAAAAAATGCTCCTATCAGTTCATCTTCATAGGTTCTGAAGACGATTATGAGAAGGAAATGAAGAAAAGAAAGAAAACTTAAAGTAAATTATTTCACTAAATTTTTCTCATTGTATATTGATTTGATACTGTGAACATAGAGCTTATGTAGTGTGCAATGGGAAAGGTTCCGCTGTCAAGTATTTAGGTATTTCGAATATCATAGCTAAAGACTGTCGGGAGAGTAAATAAATCGTTTGGTAAATGAAGAGAAGAGCGAGCAAAGTATTGTTTTTTCGTGAATAGAAAAGGTATGTGTGCTGAAGCGATTGGATAGAATTCAGAGTGTAATTGTGTAACGGCATAAGTTGTATGGTTTTTTAATCTGAGATTTTAAATAGTGTTTCATAAGTTTGGATCCCGTTTTTATTTTGTTTTCTATCTTTGCCGTATTTAATTATGGAGAGTTATTCAATATCTTTTTGAAAAATAAAATCTACTCTATCAATCGAAATAAGCTGCATTTAACTTGCATGAACTGTAAGACAGAACCACGTCTATATAAATTTTCATAAAATTTTGCCTAACGTAGTTTTATTCTTTCACTATCAGGATTAGCAAAGAATAGCAGCTACTTACTCGTTCAACAGCTGCAAGTTATTTGTGTAATACCTTCTGTATGGTACGATGTTCAGGTCCTTATTATTATTGATTATAATACTAACTAGATGTCATTCTCATTTTTGTAATTTCGAAATAGACTTATAATGCGCCAGCATGAAAAAAAATTGCTTTTGACATTTCCATAAATAAAACTCAATAAATCTAGTTTCAAAAGCATCAATTTCCCTTCAGTTATTTTCCTATGATTTACTTCGTTTCAAGGTTACATTCGACCATAATAACATACTAGAGAAAATGAAACGCAAATATTCGATATCAATACTTATTGGTATTAAGTAAGAAGACAAGAACATTGTTCTTTCTTTCTCCGAAAGGCACATGAAGGATGTGAGTGTGGGTGTAGGAGAGGATATACTTGATAGGAATATTGTCACTACACACATCATATTTAACTACAAAGATTAACAGGTGAGAAACATGACAAGCATAAGATAAAAACGAAAGAAATTATTTTACTCTTCCTGGACCCTTCGACCACACCTACATCTCTTTCCCCTTATCAGTCGGTATTCGACGAATTCTACACTTTTTATGATATTGATAGCGCTGGTGAGTGTAAGGATTCTTTTTATTCATGAATCGCCACCAACGTTTTGAAGAGATGCGACGCCTGCATAATTCCTCTGATAAAAAGATTTAATGAAAAACTGAGCTATCTCGAAAAAGAGCTTATGCTTCAATTTTTTATCATATTTTGAATGTAATTCAACATTATTAATACAGTTTAATTTCGAAGTTAGTTGAAATCGCATGGCTCTATATTACTATACGCATCAGCAAATTATTGCATTCGAAATATTTCATGTTCTTATCAGCAATATCAAACTCATACTAATACCGTCGTCACATCAATTGAATGCTTGCATACATCACAATGATGCGTCTTATTATTCTTACGATCGTTATCTTTGCTAGTGGTGTCGCTACGACGACTTATTTCTACTCGGGTTATCTACCGACACCAAATACATGGGAGGCCAATCTTATATTTAGAGAAAACTATTCTCAGTTTTGTCACAGACTCAATAAGCAATACGTGAGTGCCGAGACTGTAATGAATCATTACACAGGACACCAGATGAATCGCGGTGGTTACTTTTATAAATCATGGTACTATGTTGGTCCACGTTATTGTATTGACGATTTATTCATAGACTATGAGCACGGAGAAATAACCGCAAAAAATGCGTATACAGTGTGGAAATACAGTGGATCATGTGGATGTTGCATATCAATTGATGGTTGGACCTATGAACGCAGGGCGTTTATCACATGCACTTGATTCTGTTTTGTTCAGCTTATGATCATAAAAAAACATAAATTATAAGATTCTCCAAAAGAGCCTGAAAAATGTGAACACACTCAAATAGTCCTTGTAACAATGCATAACACTTTTACGATGCGACGTGGGTGGGTGTGGGTATGGCTATCTCTAGAGGAATGCAGATGAACTACATGCAGAAGCACATAGCGACACCAACACCCACACCCTCACTTGATCGAATAAGGCCAACAAGATATTCAGCAACATAACGAATAATTTTATCAACTGCAAATAAAACATGTGAACATGATTTATTTTTTAGATAGAAAAACGGCATTAAGATTTAAAAAATTCGATTTTAAACAATGATAATCATTAGAATTCAAGATCAGAAATTTATCCAAATACTTTTGCTAAATCAATGGCAAGAACTTGTTAGATCCAGATGCAGATTGAATCTAAGAAACTCTGTGCTTGTACACAGTGTTTGGTATAGATGACAATTGCACATGCTAAAGTTGTAAATATTTGAGTCAATCTTCACCAGTTCGAAGAAATGATTTAGGAATGTCATCTTTCTCTAAGAACTATGTATCACTTCGAAAAAAATACAATCAAAAACTGTGCTCTTTTAAGTAAACGTCTTACTTTTTTTCATTGATTGATGTTTTCTTAATGATCAAATTTACGGTTTGAACTGCCATCAGAAGTGAAACATTAATTATTTTTTATCTAATTCTGACGAAACAACGTTCCTAACTGTTTAATTGCTTTTTGCTTAAAACTATTGTTAAAATTTTGTTTATAAATACATCTTATCATGATTTTAAATAGTCTGAAGTTTGAGCCAAAACGAACATATTGTTGCTAAGACATTTATATTTTAAAGAAAACGTCTGTGTTTTGACTTATGTTTCAAAAGAAGCACTTTTCTACGACAAGCTTATATCTGACTAAGAATATGCTACTTCACACGTCAGCTTTAGAATGTTTTTAATGACTACAATGCCTATCTATGGCCAAAATTTCAGCTCGAAATTCGATCTTTCAAATTCTCAATACATTCTATGCTCATAAGACAAAAAATCCTGTAAAACACCCCATAATGTTGAATCAATAACTCTTTCCTTGTGAAGTGGAGTGTGAGTAAGCGTCTTCTCTTCATGTACTCTCACATTCACACCATGCAACCTAGTAGTTAGCCTCATATTTATCGTTTGTAAAGAATGAAAACATTGAAGTCAAGATATTTGACTTGCCTTGTCCACCTCTGCATGTTTACTAAAAACCTAACGATTTCTGAAGCTTTTCTCTTATTTTTCTAATAATAAATAGCAATATCAAGCAAATCATCACTTTTAATCATCGAAAAATTCATCATAACAAGTCACACGAATTTCTTTCTTTGAAAGTTTACAGAGAACTCAATATTCTCTCCTTTCTCTGGATTGAGATACACGCAAAATAGAAGTGTCACAATCGTTCTGATTCAATCGGTAGTATCGCAGTGTTTTTCGGTTTCAGGCTTAAACCAATCACAAATTAAGGTCGAATATGTTGAGTCAAGCGGTATAATTCGATTTGGATCATTGGTTTGCTGATTTGCACGCACAGCTTGAATACTTGCTGCTATCATACAACTTAGAGTGACGTCGAATTTTTCTGGCAATATGGGATTCAGAATTCCTACAAATGTAATAGGCATTCCACCGTTGACGACAGTCAGCTTTCGTTGATTGTCGATGTGAAATTCAATATTACGATGGATATCTTCACTAGTGAGCTCATTGATTTGGACACTCGATAGACCGGTTTCAGTGTCGGTTAATGCACGTTGAACCATCTCATGAAATGGAAATTCGATGGCTCCTGATGATACGCTTATCAAGTAGGCATTATCACGTAATAACGAAAAAGACGACATCGGTAATGAGCAACGACCTGTACAGCCAATCACATAATCGAATTCTTCGTTGCTATTCCAATTATTGAATATTTCGAAACCATCGTCCTGTGCCAGTTGACGTCTAGGAGCATCTTGATCCCAAACTTTGACCGAACCTTTAGAAAAGATGTCCAAGTCACCACCATGCATTAAAGCATGACCGATTGCTTGTCCAATAGCACCGTAACCAAGCAATAGACATTTGTGTAATTGTGATGGTTTTGGAATTCGTAATGACTTTGGAGCATCGTAAAATAAATAAGATAACATGTTTAGACAAGCTTCGGCAATCAACAATGGTTCTAGTCGTCGTTTGGGCTCACTAGAAGCTACGTCAATGATCGATGTTCCGATTCGATTCAGTGCTTTTTCAATGCTCGGCTGATCAATATACTTGAAGAGACCACGTGACGTTTGTTCGACGAGACGAATTTCGATCGATTCCAAGTGTGATAGAAGCAATGATGCATCAGATCTTTCAATTTTCAATGTTGCTGGAAGATGTTCAACGAGTTGATTTGGATCTAGTTTGCCGTCATCAATCTCATAAAGATGGGCCAATGCTTCAGCAAAACAGGCCCCACTATCTAATACGAGTAATTTCATATGTGTTACTTTTTGTCTCGTAAATTCAATCGTGATCAGTCGATTCAATTCAAATAAAACCTGTGCCAAACGATATTTTTCGTAGTTGTAGCTTAAACAGTATGGCGTTGCATGAAAGAAGTTCTCTTCTGGAACTCCGAAATGTTCAATAACGAATTTTTCAAATCTTTTGTGATGCGTATACGGCGGTGGCAAATAATATAAATTCGAAGGCGATGCGCCCAGAACCAAAAGTGCTTCGATTTGTGCAGTCACGTCGCCTAGTTCATGTTGAATATTCCATATTGTATAATTTTCCAGCGGCTTCGCGTTTTGTACTGATTTGACTATTGAAGACAGCAGTGAAAGATCGGAAAGACGGATGCATTGTTGATGAACACGCGTTTCAAATGGAATATGAGTAACGAGATCGTCCGTATTCATGAATCAAGTATCTGAAGTCGATCTAGAATAAAAACGAAATGTAATATTTGAAAGCAGGTGGGATCGAGATCTTGCCGCGAATGGATTCTCGAAATTTTTACTACAAAACGTTTTTGAGACCCATAGGACTAAAAAGTGCTCGATTTGATTCATGTTTACAACGAAACCTTATAGGTTTTGCAGTATAGTCTCAAGTAACTCTATCGTGCTTCAAGTACTTTGTATTTTTGATGCCGAACCTTTTTTCGTCTTGCAGATCTCAGTAAAGTTTCGTAGCGAAGGTGCCGAGAGCGTACTCGCACAAAGAGCCATTTTAGGTACTGCAGCCCTTGTAGAACTTAAAAGTTTAATATTAAAGCGATTTTTTAAAGTTCGTTGTAAGTAGTACTTCGTTTGGTGTTATCTTGTCCATTTATATACTTTTCTTGTAATGCGATAAGAGTATTGTTATCATTATCTTTCGAGCAAGATCCGCGAAAAATGATGACTCAACGAATAGTTCGCTACTTTTTCGTTCTGTGATGAAAATAGACATTAGTATGACATCTGCTCTTTATATCATACGCAAGTCTTGTGCACAAGCACGAGACTGTCTTCATCTTCAAATAAACAAAAACACATTTTCTGTGTAAAAACAGAGAATTGTCTATTTAAATGGTATGCCGATGCCTCAATCACTCAAAAGCATAGTTAACAATGAAACAATCTATGCGTAAGAGTTCTCGAATAGGAAACTAAAGAGAATGAACTGTGTTAGTTGAAAGATTATTGTTATTAACTTACAACGCAGTGTCTACAGATTTTTAAAGTATTTATCTATTGACCGACACAAACTTTGTTTAGATCTTAGCAAATTTCAATTTGAGTTCGATGAGTGTCATTTCGAGGGCATGAAAAAAGTCCGAGCTAATTAAACCCAAATGATTTGATGTTGTAATGGAGTACTGAAGTAGAGGTGTGCAGGGTAAGTATTTTTCGTACCCTGTACCCTGACCAAGCCGAGTTTTCTTACTCTGATCCTACCCTACCCTGTGCAATCTCTCAGATTCTGCACCCTTACCCTACTCTACCCTGCCAACTGTGTACCCTGACCCTACCCTGCCAACTGTGTACCCTGACCCTACCCTGCCAACTGTGTACCCTGACCCTACCCTGCCAACTGTGTACCCTGACCCTACCCTGCCAACTGTGTACCCTGACCCTACCCTACCCTGTAAAATCTCTCCGATTCTTCACCCTTACCCTACCCTGTCCGGCCAACTGTGTACCCTGACCCTACCAAACCCTGCAAGTTCTCAATAGTTCTTTACCATTATCCTACCCTGTCTACCGTCTATCCTTACCCTATCCTACCCTACAACATTTCTACATTTCTTCAGCCGTACCCTGCCCAATACTGTAGCCCGTCTATCCTTACCTTACGAAGTTTTTATCTGTCTCTGTCTTAATCCTACTCTAGTTGGAACATTTTAAGAATGATAACTAGCCAAATAGTATGACATTGTTCATATTTATTTCGTATTCTATTAATCAACAAAATATTACATAACAACTTTTTTGAAATTTCTAATGAACAGCATATCATCAATAATATCATCACTGAAATTTTGTCGCCGCTCTTCAAGAATTCTGCCAATCGTACTGAAAATTCTTTCGCTAGTACATGAGCTAGCTGATATACCAAATAATGATCGATCTAGAATACTAAGTTTTGGATAAGTTATTGCCCATTTTTTCCACCAGTTCAATACTTTTTCTTCATTGTTGATCACTAACTTTGCTTTTGCATAACGATCAACTTCATTTTCATCTTCTCCTTCACTAGAATCAGTTTGATTCTCTTGAGCAAATTCCATCATAACATCATCTTCTGAACAATCGCCTCTTTTTATCCTTTTTGATGTTTTTCTTGATTTAGCAGCACTAATTGTTGGATTTATTGGTATTATTTCTTCATTTTGTTCAGTAATGTTGAGCGTTTTCAATATATCTTTTGTAGCTTTATGAACATCATTGCGTTCATGTTGACTACATGACTACAGAGAATAAGTATAAAACAATTAAGTTTAACTTTTATATTTTCCTTCACGTATAGGACCTACTAATAGGTTTTTGGTAACAGAATGTAGAAATGTTGCAATGTCATGGAGTCGTGTGAGCCAGATTTTTTCATTAATTCTTTCTAAAATTAATTTCTTGAATTGCTTGATTACAGGCAAGTCATCAGGCTTAATTGCACAAAACAATTTTAATTTATTAATCCAGGGTAAAACCAGGTAAAGAGTTGGTTCTTGATCAGCACACAACTGTTCACTGGCTTTCTTGAAAAAGAATAAAATTTCGTTTATGTTTTTTAGCAAAGTCTGATCGATTTTATCTAAATAAACAGCATATTCTTTTCTGTCTAAAAGAATGTCTTCAATGCCTGTGAACTTTATATCAATAGAATTTAACATATCATATATTGAGTTCCACCTAGTTTGACAATGTTATTTTAAAGATACAGAAAGCAGGTGATTCAATTCACAACGTTTAAAGTGTGTAACAAGTTCAGCAGCTGCTGTAACTAATGCATAAATAATTGATCATTCTTCAATAGAATGTTGAACAACCAGGTTCAAACAGTGACCTACAATAATTAAGATGTTTTTAATGTTATTAACCTATTTCTTTAATCTAGATAATTTTCTGAGAAATAGAAAAATCATTCTTCTTCTAGAATTTACTTAAAATAAAAACATTCTTTTATTCAACGTTTCATCTAATTGTTCATAAAATTCTCTCTTCTCTGAAAAAAGAAATTATTTTATATGTAGGCAGTTACGTACAAATGCATCGTAAATGAACTTCTTCTTTTAATCCTGAGATAAAATTCGAAGCATTATCTGTTAAATATATAATATGTTTACCATCTGGATCTATATCATACGATTTTAAGACCATTTTAATCGTTTGAATTGTATTTTCACCACTTTTTGTTCCTGAAAATAAAATTGTTTTTAACATATATGTCATAAGATCATCATCTTTTGTATAATGGATGTTTATTGTTAAATAAGTATCACCGCTACAGTTACCTTTCCAATAATCAGTACTTATACCAATTAATTTTACTCGTTCTAAATCTTGACGTAATATCTTATTTATCTTCGAACGATATTCGTTGGCAATTTGTTTAACAGTACGTGATATATTTGTTCGATCAGGAAGTAAGATATTAGCTGATGGTTTATTTAATTTGACTGAACCATGCTTATAACCAATGTCTATTAACACTTGGCATAATTGTTTGAAGCCATTGCCGTGTACTGAATTAAAGGAGCGCATATCAAATGCGCAATATTTTGCACATGCAATAGTAACTGTTTTTTTATCATCAGGTGATACACTAACGTTTCTTGTAGCATAATGTTCAATTGACATAGTAGATTTTGATACATTCGTTTTTTTCGGTACAATTTTGTACATGAAGATTCAGTGTATTTGTTCCATTTTTGACATCGTAAGATAATATTTGTTGACAAATAATACATTGAACAAACGGCTCATATACACCATTTAAATCTTTAATTCGAAGTAAATTGGACCAAAATTCTCCTGTTGAAGATGTTGGTTTTTCCTCACACACTAAATTTAAATGCGTCGTGTTTATGTGTCGTGATTTACTGTGTTGTGCGCTCCAGCACAAAAACGTGTCGTGCCTTGAATGTGTCGTATATGAATTTGTCGCGTTCTGTCTATCGACTATTCATTCACCGTTCTGTTATGCACGCATGGTGATATATAAACAACGCGGGTGAACGTACGAAAGATAAATTTTCAAAACATTCTTCTTTTCTAGATTATTTCTCGATCATTTTTTAATCGAGAAAATGCCAATTTCGATCTACTATAGAGAGAGGACTACCCTGAAATGGTCTGATGTAAATCGGACAGACTCGAGATCGGCCAAATCTCAGGATATGACCTGTCTGAATTATTCAGAATATGAATAAATAAATGGAAATAAATTGAAAAAAAAATCGAAATATGCTTTTCCAAAAGAACCAATGAAAAATGTGACGGATGTGTCGTGGTCTTGCTGGCCAAAATGTGTCGCAACGAGCACCTCGTGTCGTGCTTTAATGTGTTGTACATTGTGTCGTAAATCACGACACATTTTAACTTAGTGTGCAGTCGTACACAATTTACCTTCTTTAATATCAGATAAAATTTCTTTTTTTTCTTATTTCAAATTTTTGTTTCAACAATTTATTCGACATATTTATAAATAAGAAATCAGTTCCAGGTAATTTTAATTCCAATAATACAACAAATAAATATATGATAAATAAATCGATCGATATTAACTTAGATTAATCAATTCTAAACAATGTTAATTCAAATAATATAACAAAAAATATGTAACAAATAAATCGATCGATATTGTTATCAACCGACCATTGCCATATCTAGTGTAATGACTCATCTTATATTGATTTGTTTGAATAAAGACACTTAAAAGATGTCACCACTAAATGGTCATCTGTTGTCCTGTCACGATAATCGAAAAATCCCCAGAGTAAGATTCATGTGGCATGACTTTGATAGCGTTATCGCTATGACTCTAAAATATGATACTCGATTCTTATCCTGACCCTACCCTACCCTGCCGCATCCTTACCCTGACCCTACCCTACCCTGCATGGTAGGGTAGGGCTACCCTGCACATCTCTAGATCTAACCTTTTATACTATTGCGGATATGAAAAGAAAAATAAATATTCTAAGTGACAATATTAATGTGTTTTCGCTTGCATTTCAGCTTCAACTTAAATACAAATGAAGGTTTGATTAAATAAAAACTTGAGAGAATATATACTTAGGGTGTACCAAAAGTTCTGATCACGGCGTTACTTAGCATATAGTAAGCTTTAAAAATCTTTCTTTCCATATAAGCCTGATAGAGAAAAGAATGCTCTATTTTTCTATGCTATTTGATCATACTTCAACTAATATTATGATAATAAATTTTGGATAAGACTTTTTCCGTTATCGTCTGTGGTCTAGTAANATATATAAGTACTCGGTAAATACCACATCTTCTTCTCGTATTCACTTTTTCGAGATGTTTTTCCAGGCTTTTGCTGTAAACCGTGATAGTTTCTTGGGTGTCAAATTGATGATATTTATACTGAGATGCCTGCTTAAAGCAAGCATTATTTCGGTGAGAGTCAGAAGTTATTTTAAATAGAATGGATGATATAAAGTTCTTGACAAATTAGAAGTCCTCCTTATAATAAAGGACTCTTTTTCCTTTAATAATCAAACAATTTTCCTAGGATAAAAGAAGAAAAATACAGATTAAAAGATCCACTCTCGTAGTTGATTTTTTAAAATAATTTCTGTAGTTTATTTTTGTTTTTTGGTACTTTTGTGTCTGTTTATATCTAAGTTCGAACTACATAATATTTTGCGATCAGCATGTTACCGTTGTATTAATTCTGAGTTAAGCCATTTATGAGATAAATCTGATTTAAAAAACTGGTCAAAAAAATATTCTTTTGTCAACAATGTTCCCTGGATGTACCTAAGTACCACTTTGAAGGACGCTCTAAAAAGCCTTTTCTTTTATTTTTTGCAACAAATATAAATACTTTTTGTATCAAAAGGCAAAGACTTAACACGTAGGGATACAAGAAATGTTTCGATGATGACACTTTTTCAAACAAGATCGCATCAGAACATGATTAGATGTAGTCCGAAATTAAATTGCGTCTAGACGTGTTCAACTTAATATATTGAACTTTAACAAGATATTACAATCCGTATTAGGTCTAATCTGATGTCATCATCGATATTCTCTAACAGAGGTCTTTGCCTCAGCAAGAACGAACGGAATGTTGGACTGATTATGTATCTAGAATGATAGAAGTGAGATTAGAATAAATGAACTAGCAACTAAGAAGCAAATGTACATATCATGAGGAAAGACATGATCACAATCGTCATAAAATGAAACAGAACTCATATATCTATAGTGAATTTACATCTTAGTTACAAACGCATATATGAAGGATGCCTGGTTCTGTATGCATAATGTATTGATACTTCATAAATAGCTTTAAAAATTTATTCTTTAAAATAAACTGCTTAAGTTACCTATGAAATATTTCTTATTATGAAGTTTAAAACTGAAATTAGAAACAATCATCCAGTTCTCTCAATGAAATTATTCAACAGCAATCACTTTAGATTGATAAATAAAACTATTTATAAGGATAACCAACTTCTCTTAAATTGTCTAAAAGCTGAGAACCGACTATATCGACAAATTCGTATCTTCATCGGCATCATTAGTATATTTTAACCTCACGAAGTGCGAATATGATAAGCGTACAACGCATATCTTTCATGCCTAAGTCTTGAATTCAATTTTTTGAATATTTTACATCTGAAATTCAGATACTCCACTATTCAATTATTAGGAAAACATACACACCGCACCTCTCTCGATGTGAGTGCCAAGGAAACACATATACAGGATTGGAAATAATATTATTTCAGGGGATACCGCTATAATTTCAAATAGAAGACATAATGAATTTTATACCAAATGAAAGATCGTCAAAAATGGAGTTTATTGGTACTAAATAGTACGGGTTATGAAAACTTTTTAATATCGAAGTTAAGAAATTTTCAGAAATTTTATGCTTTTTTTTTCGGATGGAAAATTAAGATGCAAGTGATTCAAAAATGGAGTAAAATTTTTTTCTTGGATATGTTTACATGTTTTGTAGGATTGAAATGTATGCTCCGCTCATATATTCTTTGCCTGAATTCGACCACGTATATGGTTCAGAAGACCAAATTCCTATCTGATAGAAAAATGTGTTTGATTACGCACATTCAGATGTTTTCTATGACTTGTGTCTTCTATGATTAAGGATTCATTTCGTTTTGCAGAAAAACCACATATTTTTCGAAGTAAGTTTAAAGACAGATTAAAAATATTAAATTAGATAGAGTTGATACAGTCGTCCTTTTTTCTATAAACTGTTACTTCACAAATAGCCGTATTCATTCAAGTAACTAATGAACTAATAACTGAGTTCTTGGTACATTTCTCTTAAAACGGATTTCATCTAGGCAAATCAAACCTAAAGATTAGCAACTGACTTAAATAATATTGATACAAACAATTTACAGTTGCTTGTTGTTTGTTATTTAGCTATTTGGAACGATGAATGTTGTGAGCGATTGATTTTACTGTTTAGAACGAAGAGTACTATTATACATGATGCTAAGCTTTTAGTGTCTGACAGACTGTATTGTGCTAAGTACACTCTTTTTATCAACGATTAATTTTCTTGTTTTTTGCACTGAAATATGATTCATTTCTTTTTGTTGTACGAGCGCAAGATAATTAAAGTAAATATCTTTCCTAACGGTGTATTAGACAAAAAAGCTTTTAACTACAAACTATCGTGGATATTACCAAGAAAATGACTTTTTTTCCAGGACACAATAGAAGATCTCCTGTAAATTGTGAATGATAACATTCGAAGCCTTATAATAAACAGAGGCCTTCAAACTTTTCAAAGATAGTAATAACGTTCTTGGTTTTGTCTCGCTCTTAACGGTGAATACGAGAATGTAGAGAAAACCATCGTTTTTAGATAATGTTTCAATAATCATTCGATATGATAGAGGTCTGCATGTTAATCATACATAAAGAATCAAGACGTAAACTCGATTACAACCTAACAAAATCACGTCAAAATTCCAGTTGGTCAACTAAAGACATGCAATCGAAGCATCTCATCGCAGACTTCACTTGCAACGAGGTTGGCTTAGTCTTTAAATAGTATCTATAGATGTAACATTTTGACCGTAATCCTATGTTGAAAGACTTCAGGCTATATACGTACTACACCGCTTTGTTATCATCCAAATGTCCGACTCGTTTGGAATACCTTATGTGATTGGTTAAAATCGATATGAGCTATTTTCGAATTCAATTTAAAGTTTTCATTCCAACAACTGCATACATCATCTATTCTTTTTTTGTTATATAATAGTGCTGATACTAGAGTTTCTTGCCTTGATTATACGACAAAAAAAAATTTTTTTTTATATCGCTTCTCAAGATGAAGTTATGCTTATTAGACAGAACAAGTGTAGTTGCACGCTTTTCGAACCCGTTTTCCACGATAGTGATTGAGCCGTTTTGATATCAACGTCTTTAATTTGGTGTCCAAACAACTATTGAGGTTTATAGTAAAAACCCAGAAAAGCATTTCGAAAAAGTGAATACGAGAAGCTGATGTGGTATTGGTGTAGTATTAAATTTTACCAAATAATCTAAGTTTGGTACTACCAGTTTGAAACGTAGAAAAATGTTTTTGCTTGTATTTAAATGAATGAAAATATTTTGGATATACAGAAGTCACGTGAGAGAAAGAGAATTATGCTCAAACTCAATTGGTTTGGTGAGTTCAGGTAGCAGACCCACACGCAAATTCAAACTGTTTCAGTTTAGTACATGTCTAACACTAACACCTAGGAGTATTCGTATTAGTTCATTTTACAGATATTTGGATCACACGTGTTCAAGACACTTTAGTTATTTAAGTATATTTTATGATAATTAATGGAAAGGAATCTTTGGCAGAAAGAAATTATTTAAGTGGACTTTCGATGGGTTGTATAGTTCCCGTCATCGTCAGACAATGTTTATAAAATAATAAAAGTTCCAAAATAAGATACACCGCATCAATTCTGTTGCATATCAGTCGATCAATGATCGATATTAATGCCTCATCTCTTTCATTTTTCATTTTACAACATATTTACTATTTACCCTTCCTATAAATTCTCGTGATAATACATTCGCAGACATATTTACGTACTCTATAATAAGCAGATAAACGCATCCATATCGATCATTTGTCGACGGATATGCAACAGAATTTATGTAATGTATCCTATGTTAGAATTGTAGTAACTTATTAATACTGTGTGATAATGACAGTATCATGAAATTCGTCTAAAATCCATTTAAATGAAATTATTTGTTGCAAAACATTCTTTTCAATTTATTGTCATGATATTATTTATTCATTTCATAAGCTATGATCATATATGCTTTGTTTTTCAGTAAATTTTAGTTATTTTATATTTGCTCTTCTCTCTCAACTCTTGTTTTTTCCTTCCGATGATGCTTCAGAAAAAGTGAAAACTGAAGAAAAAAGCTCAACGAACACCACAAGTAATGTCAATCGACAGTTTATTCACTTACCAGGGAATTTTCTCTGGTAATCGACTTCATTGGCTTCCATAGTTCGCCCATATGTTGTACATCATTAGAGTAGTGTAACCTCCAAAAGAATTCCATTTCATGTTTAGATTTACTTGATATAGCAACATTTTAGTAGATTCCTCCTACTGAAATCCAGTTTGCAAAATCAACCATATCTTGCAAATTTGACTTGAGACTTTGTACACATGAAAGTCTCAATTAGACTATATCTTGCTGTGTAAGATAGGCATATATCGAGAAACCCATATCTTGGCAATGCGATATCTAAAACTGATGAAACTTGATACATGAGATGGTCTAATTGAGACTTCTATATGTACAAAGTCTTCAGTTGAATTTTCAAAATATGTGTTTTTTAAATGGATTCTAGGAGGCGAAATCTACTAAAATGTCGCTAGTTCGAGGAAATTTAAACATGAGATGGAAGCCTTTGGAGGTTATGCTACTTTAATGATCTCCTATATATGGACAAAATATGAGGGCAAACGAAGCTGATCACCTCGGAATATTCTCGTTTTAGTCAAGTCAAGAATTGACAGGTTGATACTCTAGAGCATCGGAACTTTCTCCACGAGTATTTTGCGACGAAAATCTCTTAAAGAATGACATAAATACTAAAATTACGATCGAATCAAAGTGTTTCTTTTTAATATTCCAAGCCGACACATTCGAATCAAGAAGCTTTGCTGTTCTTAGAAACCCTTTGAATTCATCTTAAGTTAAGATGGACATGCGTCTAAAAAAAGACTTCATTTATTAATTAACTTTCAGTGTTTATTAATAAAATTCATAGACTAGGTTTATATTTTTACTTATCAATTTAACGAAGCAAGAAAAAACTACTAACTTCTGCATATTCATTATGAAATAAAAATATTCGAAAGAACAATAAAAAAAAGGAAATCAATATTGACAGAGATCAAGGGGTAAAGGGATGATGAAGACCAATGAGAAAGTGACCACTGTGCCATCAGTTGGTATCATTTTGTCTCGAGAAGAAAAGCTCTTGCCAGCTTAACCGTTGTCTACGCTTAGTTTACAAATTCAGACATTGTCAATAATTAATACAAATACGATGCAATAACATCAAATTTCTGTCAAGAATCTTACCTAAAGATTGTCGTACTAAGAACGAAGTAGAAAAGTTCAGTGGTAGTTTGATAATAGCCATTACGAAAAACTAGATCAGCAAAGTTAAGAATCCCCAAAACAGAAAATTTAGCATTAAATTCAATGGTTAACACTTATTTTCTTTACACTTAATATAGATGCGAAGAAAAAAATTAAACTGAAAATTTAAGTTAAAGAAAATGTCGCACCTCTAATCTTTGTTCCATAACAGCATTCAGTGGTTCATTAAAAAACTCTACTCGAAGGCTTGAATATTTCTATCTATATTGTTAGACATCTCATCATATCCAATTCGTCGCTGGATGTCAAATCAAATAAAAGTTAAAGACTCTCAAATTTTGCATAGTATTCTTTTTTCTATTGCTAAGCGGGCATTGTTTTATCGTTTTCGTTACATAAACATCTAACATCAACTTTTTATGCATCAATAACCAAGAACTTATAAAGAATGAGGTGTTATTACACAATTTCAATTTATCTGATATCGTGTAATTGCGTTTTACATGACAAAGTAGGCTTATTTTGGAGAACCAGAAGCATATGGATGTTTTGTGCAGAGTCGCTACGCAAAAGAATACAAAACAGTTATTTTTATCTGTTTTTAGAAAATGCACTGGTTTCCTGTGTTGTTTTTCCTTGGCACAGTAGCGCTGATCGTTGACATTACTACACAAGAAGATTCAGAGAGTTCTATAATTGCTGGTAATAACTCACAAAGTGCTAATAAAAATATACATACAGAACAAATCATAGCAAGTGATGTAGGTCGGTTTCAATATCAAGATGGTGAAGTTACTCTGTTTCAAAATCAACGGAAGCTATCCGATTTTTTCTTTACACCGTTTCCACATATCGAACCAAATTTAACTGATTGTAACTATAATCATTTCAGTGGTCATACCGAACTCACCTTAGTTGTTTCGCTCTATACTATAAATTTACTTGAATCTGCTAAACATTATATTAAAAACCAGAATTATACTTGTCATACTGAACATTGTGGAGTTTCACTTTTGCCAATACACTCCATCCGTCTCATTCAAAAAGGACTTCGAACACCTGAGTCTAAAAATGAATACACATTGGATAGTGAATGGCATAGTAATACACAGCTTCGACAAACGATTGAATTTATTATTTACACGTCTAATATGCCCATTTGTGAAAGCTTAAAAACTTCAATCATGTCACGCTGCCGTCTATCGAATTTTGAAGTTCAATATTCATTACAGGGTCAACAGACAGTAACTCGAACTCTCGAAGTGACCACTGAACATGTAATGAAAACTTCAATGTACAATCAAATAACGTCTCAAATCCCTTCCGATTATCAAGACACAGTCGCTTTGACTGGCAATGACTATAAAAATTTCTTGAGTGAAATCATGGATCAAATTACAATGAATATACGAGTTGAGGAAGGTTATGAAGGCATGCAAGATCCAGTTGGAATCGATCGAATACTTGATGGTCAACTGCAGTATAAGCAAGTTCAACTGACAACCGTTAATGATCGACTTTGGGAATCACTGTATTGGACGCCTGAGTTAACGCGACCCGATCGGTTGTCGAAAATTCTGAATAAAGTTATAAAACAAGATGCCACTGACCCGGACAAATTTCACTACGATTATTCGCAGGCAGATAAAGCTATAAAACAAGATTTAAAACTTGATGAACGACAAAAACTTGACAATTTTCAAAAAAATTTAACGGCAGAATCTAAACAGACCACACATACAAGCGATATTGACAGTCATGTTGGGATTGAATCAAGTAGCAGCTTCTTAGGCCTAATCTCGGGAAGTATGGAAGTCAATACAGATGTTAGTGTTTATAATCAAGATACGAACAATGAAAGCTCGGTGAAGGATGATGCAATTCACTACAAAACAGATATGAACCAACTCAATAGCACGAATAATGAGAGAAAAAATGTTTCAACAACCATTTTAGAACGAACAGATGCGGAAAAGTTGGTTCGGTATTTGTCCAATCATGTTGAAATCGAAGGTGACATCATAAAACCAAAACCAATCGATGTTATACTCGTCAAAGTTGGCAAGTTAAAATCTAGTACAAAGCTGTTTTCAAATTCTGTCTTAGTAAAAACTCGAATGAACATACACGTTCTACCACTTCGCTGTTCATCTGAATATCATGATCGTTTGCTGGCAAACGGTTGGCTTGCAGAAAAATACCATCGCTTATCGACTGATGTTGATGCAATGCGCAATGAACTGAAGGTAACGCGTAATGAACTAAATGAGATACGCAATGAACTAAATGAAAGACACAAAGAACTGAATGAGACGCGCAATGAACTGAAGGTAACGCGTAATGAACTGAATGACGCGCGCAATGAACTGAATGAGACACGCAATGAACTGAAGGTAACGCGCGATGAACTAAGTACAATGAATTCAACAATAACTCAAATGGGGAATCAATTGGTTCCAGAAAAAACAGGTATTTCTTTCACTATCAAATGTCTTTTTTTAACGGTAGAGAAAGCTATCTTTTTAATGGAAAACGATTGTTTCCATCAGTTCTGTTAACTGGGAAGTAGGGTGTGTGTGTGTTATCTTTTTTTATACTCACTCCACACCCCACATCCACACTCACACTCACACCCACCTCCACACCCCACACCCACACTCACACTACATCCTCGCGGATCATAGCTAGCATTTTATTCTATCGACTTATTGTAGTGTTCTTATAATGCAGCATTTATCATTTTAATTGAGCACGACAAGCCCGTGCAATACTTGCTCACAATGATCTCTTTCTCACCCCTCACCCCCCCCCCCCCATCTAATCGAGATAAATCTAATGTCCATCCTGCTAGATTCTTCTCACAAATAGTTTTGTTCAGTGTTTATCCATAGCAGCAGATATGAATGATACACCGAAACAGATCATCACTGTATAATTCAGAAGCTTCTGGTTTCGGGGTTTGCTATATTGTTTCTTTGCTAGATTTATGTGGTAGTTGCTATGATGGTTCAAGTAAGTGTTGTAACACGTGCCAAGATGTTATATATGTTTATAACAGAAATGAATGGGCTTATAACAAAAATCATTTTTCACAATGTAATGAACAATAGCAGAACGATTTGTGCTACAATTCAACAGCTGGTTCTTCTAAAATAATTGAAAACAGACTGAATCTATCTTGAAACCTTTTTCTTGCATGCGCTAATTTTCGAAATGTGGGTATGGGTGAGTGTGGGTTGGCATGGGTGTGGGTGTAACCATCAACATGCACACACCCCACCCACACCCACACCAATGCACACACCGACACCAACACGCCACACCCACACCCATACCCCACCCGACATTCGAATGTTTTTTTTAAATCCTTTTTCTCAAATAAAAGCTTTTTGTTCAAATGATCTACTAAAAATATACGAAATAACGCATCATTCGAATTAGATTTTTTTTATGTTGAAAAAAAACATTTAGTTGCCTAGTTAGTTTTTACTAAATATATTTTATTTTTTCCGCTTTGTCAAAACTGATAGTCTCAGTCGGTAAAGAGAAGATTGACACTCACACCCATGCTCAACAGCATTATTCGTCTAAGATGTGATTTAGTAAAATCTTTCAAGCATCTTGATGGTCAACATCGATCAACAAACGTCGTTTGATAGAAATCACTGTTAGTCTTTTACTACTCTTTACGAACATATTTTATACTTTTGTCATAGAAGTATTTTTATCAAATATATAGCGAGAGTGAATTAGAATCAATTACAATAATATCCATACAGTCTTATTGATAATCTTCTTTTAGTAATGAATATTAACATTTGACAAGTTATGCTTTTGTTTACATATGAATATACTTTCTTACCTTAACCGTTTTAAATAACTCTATTGAGCAAATGTTATTTCAGTTTAAGAGCTTTAAAATAGAGATGCGCATAACTATCCTATTCTACGCTGCATATTTTTACTTTAACAATTTTTTAGTAAATATAAACGCTAATTGTTTTATCGAAAAACAAAATTCATGATTACTTTAATTAAAGTCACATTTGTCGGTTTACAGCATTTATATTCTGGTTACAACTCAATTTTAGACTTCTTGACATTGTTATGCATATTGGGTTTCATATTACAGAGATTGATTTTTAATCTTTATTTTTCGTAGAATTTATTTCATTTTAAATATCGCATTCACTTTTTGTTCTGTTTGTTTTTTATTATTATATGCGTAATATAGCAAAGATGAGTTGAAAGATGGATGTGGCTGGGTCTGGGTGTGGGTGTGGGTGCGGGTGTGGGTGTGGGTGTGGGTGTGGGTGCGGGTGTGGGCGCGGGCGTGGGTGGGCGAGCAGGGTCGCGGGGGGGTGCGTCC
>CAJNSZ010001299.1:0-30316 GCA_905329745.1 Rotaria sp. Silwood2 | reverse complement strand
CTTAGCTTTAGAAAGATACTGCAAGATAGAAATTCATGCATTTACTGACGAAAAGACAACAACGATTTTTTTTATCGTCATTGAACACTTACATTAGTTGTTGTCGACTATCTCTAACAAAAAAAAATCAATATAATGTTTTATTACTATATTCATCTAATCCTGTAAATAGATGAGTAAAATCTGCACTGTGGACACACTAGATTTTGGAAACTTTCAGAGTCCAAACATCCTTGTTTTCGTTTTCGCATTTATCCCGATGGAAGATTTCTTTTTTTTATTCATGTAGGGCTCCTATAATTTTTTCTAGCCAATTCTCATATCAATCGATAACTATTGACGAGCTATGTCCGACGCTACTATGCATATCGTGTAATAATGTCTTTGCTAGAAGCTACATGGCGTCTAGAATTGTTGCTGTTACTAATTATAGGCGAAGACACGTGTATTTTATCACCCTCACTCGCATTATTCGTGTTGGGTATGTCACCAAAGATTTTTATTTTCGTTTTTTAAATTATTTGTTAAGATTTTCTTCTTCATCATTTTGTGAAAAAATACAAAGCGGGTGAAAAAATAGCAGGAAGTGCGGATTGCAAGATACCACAATAAATTGAATAGAAGAAAACTGACCGTAATTACAAGTAAACTATGAGAAAATGATGTACATACTACCGCAAACAGCACCGTTACAATCTTCGTTTTAACCGACCTGAGTACTAAACTGTAATCTAACTCACCAATTGTCGTCTTAATGTTGGCATAAATCTGACAAGTTTAAGTATACGTAATAATCTAAATGTACGTAAAACAGATAATCCACTATGTTTTGTTCCATATAACTCAATAAGACTAATTAAAACAATTCCACCATCAAATATATTAAATAGATTTTTAATATATTTTAAACAGCCTTCAGCAATTATTTTAAATAACATTTCAATTGTAAATAATATTGTAAAAACATAATTGCTATATTCTAATACATTTGTTAATGATTGTGATTGTCCATGATATTCAATAGACATTGAAAGTGTGTTTATAATAATAGCTGAGAAAATAATGCGATCAAAATATTTGTTAGCAACAGCACGGGAAATTAACTTTTGTATTATTGTAAAACATGAACAACAACAACAACAATAAATTTCATATGTTTGACGAAATTTTGATTTTTCTTCTTGTTCTTCTTCTTCTCGATTATGGCCGAATGTATTAAGAATTTCATCTTGATAATAACAATCACATATATAATTTCTTTTTATTTGTTGTTCTTGCCGTTCAAATTCAAGATTTTCATTGTTTCGTCGACTTTTTTCAATAAGTAAATTATTCTTTGCTGACGTTAGAGCATTTATGTCTGGACCAATATCATAATTACTAGTGCCATGGTCAATCGATTCTAATAATGGTGTTGATATTAATAATGATTGAGATTGATGATATCGACAACTTGGTTGATGTTTTTGATTAATTAGTGGAGTTGACGAGACTATATTGAAATTAGATGAAGGTAATGCATTTCGTGTTAAGACCTTTTTTCTTGTTGTTGCTTTTGGGTCATGTCTTTGATTAAACTTTGAAAGGACAATTATTTAATTTTATTTCTTTTATATGTATAGATATTAATCAAAGCTAAATGATTTTTGGAATTGTCCAAAATTTTTTCGATAGCACTATTGTTCTGAATGTAATTTAAATTCACTAGAAGATATCCTTTAGTGAACTCGATTACTTTTCCACAATCGATACTAGAGGCCGAAAGCGAACCGAACTGTATCCAAACAGAACAGAACTGGAAACCGACTTTTTCGGTTCGTTTCGGCCTTTCATCTATACCGTTGAAACTGTTTTCTAATCGATTTGATTACGAATCTAATAGTCAATCAACGACAGTAGAAGAGAAAGGTATCCTTTAAGTAATGTTAAGAAACAGTGGATTTCTGAGATGCGAACGAATGAAATTTAAAGCTATCTCTCAGGTGAAAATTTCTTCTGATCTTTTTATTCTGCGTCTACGTGATAGAAATATTTGGTACTAGTTTTATGGATGTATAACAAATACTTAAATTCATATTGCAAAATTATTCTTCAAATAATCTGATTGATTGATCTTTAATTGACTGACTAGGACTTATTCTTTCGAAATTAGCATTTCAATCTTCTCCTATTAGAAATTGTTAACCTGATTGATTTTATGCATTCTTTTGCCATACCTACTTTATCACGTTTTTGTCGATAATTTTTCCAGATTATTCTGAATCGTTTATATGCACGTTTCGATAATCGTTCAAAATATTTAATTATTTCTTCCCAACAAGAATCTCGTTGATCAGTTGTTACGGTAGTTGATGAACGTGAAAAGCGGCTTTGTTCAGTTAACATTCGTTCTGTTTCACGTTTTTTTGTTACACTAAACTGTGTAGAAATAACAACCAGGCAAAGATTCATCATAACAAAAGAACCAATAATAATAAGACATACAAAATAAATCCAATCCCAAAATGAATGCGCATCTTGTATATAATACATTATACTAACCCAGTTTTCAAAAGTAATTATCTAATTAAATAGACCAAATGAACATAGAAATATTGAACGAATGAATAAGAAACAAACCTGAAAGATAGCAAGCCATGCTAAACCAATATTGTCGAAACTAATTGATCCAGAAAATGGATTTTTATCAGAAATAGCACATAATTGATAATATTGATTCCAATTAATACATCCATTTATTGCTTTATTTGTTAATGATGAACTCAATGCATGAAAATCAAGTTCACATGTCATATTATCCCGACGAAATGGTGGAATATCTGAACATTTTGTCATTCCACTTGAGGATGGGTAAGAACAAATAAATGAATCTTGGTCAGGAGGAATATAAAAAGATTGGAAAGGGAAATCACTTAAAAAAGAAAATAATAAACTGTATATTGAGTTTTCGTTAAGCATACTCGAATATTGCATAATTATATATAATTGTAGTATTCAGTTGTAAAAAACAACGATTACGTAATAATCCTTTCCATAATTGTACACCAATAACACCAAAGATAAAAAAGATAAAAAAACAGAGCAGAAGTACATTGCCCAGCATAGGTAATGTATCGAGTAGAAGCATAACAAGAATACGCATTGATGGTACACGATTAATAACACGTAATGGACGAAGTACTCGAACTGTACGAATAGCTGATAGACTTAAATGATCACCTGGTATAAAGAATTCCACTAATCTAAATGCTAATAGTTAACAACTTTTCATTCTCATGTCTACGCTTTATTGTCTCTTATCAATGCGAAATATGCATTAAAAAAAGTCGATCTTGCTATAAAAATTATTTTCGATGTATCGAGATGAAATATTAACATTGGAAACTGAAAGCATGTTTTAGACAGAATTTTAAAAGATCCTTCGCAGCGTTAACTTTCAAAATGTCTTTTATTGATGATTATTAAAAAAGTTCAAGTATTGAGAGCTCTCAAATGAGTTCAAATAAACTGAAACCCTTTTAAAGTCTTGCATAAAAATGTTTGTCACTTCCGACGATTTTCGTAGTTAAAACTCGTTAAATTTCTGATGAATTTGTCAAAGAAAATTTTAGTTTTTTTTGGTTCAAAACAAAAGTTGATATGATCATACCCGGTAAGAACAATAAAACAATCAAGTCGATTCCATGATTCAGCAAGATAAGTTTCTTTACCAAATATTCCCATCGCTGTCATTTTAATACACATTTCAATTGTAAAAAATGCAAAAACAAAATAATCTGTTGCTTGTAGCCAAATACAAAGTGCTGTATCGCATTTTTTCGATGACTCTTTGCCAGTATGATGTGCACATGGTTGATACATACCAAGTATAATACAATTAAGCAAAATAACTAGCATGCTTATGTGTTCGAACCATGGCCATGTTATAAGTTTTAAACATTGATAACGTGGTGGTGTTGTTTGTCGAAGACAATAAAATGCTTTTTCAACAAAACCTGGAAATGGTAATTTATTTTCATTTCTTTGTTCAAAATTGGACGAATCTGGGAAATTGAATAAAATATTTGATGAACCACGTTCATTAGGAAAACGACCAGTTTCATCTATATGTGAATCATCATTTGAAATATTAACAGCTGTTGGTAATGATGTATGAAAAATGTTTTTATTTATCAAATTATTATTATTATTATTCATATTATTTGCAGTTGTCAAAGGATGCTTTTCCATGATCGAACAATCGCTATTACTGCATGATAAAAATGAAATAGAAGGTAAGGACGACCAGCATCGATAAGCACCTAGAAATTAAGAAAGTATTATTTATAATTAGCGCCATAAAAACGTAGATCTATGTCATCATCAATTGTTTCACATCGTACCAGTTTCCAACTGAACTTTTCAATGTAGATATTGCGATATAATGCCCATCAAATTACAAAAAAAGATGATATGTATATACATGGTGTCCTAAAAGTCCGAACGAAAAGTAAATTACTATAACTCCACTATTTATCAAACTTAAGCAACTAATTTTTTTTATTCAAACGATAGGTATCACAGTGAAGCTTTTATTTATACGGACAAATTTCACAAATACTGTGCAAAGTTATCAATTTTCACTAAAACGCAACAATCAGTCTTTTATCGATTTCAAAAAAAAGAAACTACGCAGAGTTTCTCTTTTGATTCTTTAAGTACTTGTGTCTTTAGTAGCGTTTAGATCGACCACATCTTGTGCTACCGTTTGTATACCTTATTTCTGCATATTAATAGAAGCCTCACAGTGATGCCTATCATTTGAATAGAAAAAACAACTAGTTGATCAAATTTGATAGATAGGGGAGTAATAGGAATTTAGTTTTTTGTTCAAACTTTTAGGATACCCTGTATATCTGTATGTTTATGAATAAGTGAAAAAAGTATTGTCAACTAGATAAAAGAAAGTGTGATCTTTTCCGGTCGAGATTTTTTCCTCTCTGACTCAAGTTTATTTATCTCACACGAGCTAAAGATAAGAAAAATGATTCTACAGGAAAAATATGATTTTTTTGCTAAAATATACTGGCTTTCGAGTAAAAAAGGTAGTCTAACCTTCACTTTTCATCATAGTAATTGCTTTTCTTTTTCTTGAGTCTGCCTACTGTGAAAAAAAAGAGACCTGCAAAATTATTTTTGGTTCTGGATCGTTTGTAGAACCATATCCAGTTCTCCATAGTAGCAGAAAAACAACAAAAGGGTTTATCTCGAAAATCAGAACTATCAAAGATTGTGCAAAAAAAATTCAGAAGCATTTAGAGAATTTTGCTCCACTACACTGAACTGAACAGGTTCTGTCTAGTCACTCGGAGCGTGGAAAAGTTCTGACGAAAAATCCTGAACCATCTAAATTTCTTAATTGGATGATGCTGAACTTAAAGAATTCTATCCAAAAATATTGAACTATGAAAGGCTTTTCGTTCGAAAATATTTGATCAAAGAGATCTCGTTAAATAATACTGGATCCTAAAGAATTCTATCTGTTCTGTAAAACTTTTCAGCGTGTCAATTAAAATAACGACCTACAACTGACATAAAAGAGAAAACATTGATTTAGCAAAGCACTTATAACGAAGACTTTGTGGAAAAGGATTCGGTATGGAACCCTTTTTTTTTCAGTGCGGTTTAGAGTATATTCGAAAGAACTATTTTCATATATTTGTTTCCTTTCCTACATTTCACGAGTCTTTATCGTGTAAGAATTGGACGATATCTTTCGCCGATCGAAAACGCCATGTGTTTTTATTTCCTTCGACCATAAAGACGAATCAAGTCTCTTTTGCTTTTGTTTTTGTGTTAACTCTTGAAGTACCATGACTCTGCCTGTAAGAAAAATTTCTATCAGTTTTCATATTTAAGACACTCATAGTACAGTATTATTATTTTCATGAAAACTTTTTAAAATATCTTTAAAGTCATTTTCGACCCATGCCCATACTCTCCCACGGTGATGACCAAGAATTATTTCGGTCATTTCCTTGGGGGAGTAAGGGTCTGGGTCAAAATCTGATTAAGAGCTATTGCAAAATCAACTTTTGAAATATCACTAGGAGTCACTCCTAAATTGATTCCAACACGGAAAATCGAAAACTTCTGTAGATCGCAAAAAGTTACTATCTGGCTTTTTCCTTTTCAGATTAGAGGTGGCGTCCCAAGAACCCGGTAGACTTACTACCTGAGTGACCTCATTAGGGTTATAACTCTTATACAGATGTATATACTGAAGTCTCTTTTATGTCATAGAGAAAACGCGCTTCAATATCATTTCGCGTTCGTGAGTTATTCAAAAACTAAGATACTTAAAAAGTATCCTTTATTCGGGACGCTAGTACTTACAGGGTTTATCTATTCACCTTGTTTAGCCGTTATTTATCTAAGAATAATATTGGGGGTTTGGATGCGATTGCTCTTATTTTCTGATTCACATCCACACCATCGTTAAACTTGATTCGATTGCAGAAAATAAAATGAAAAAGTGAGTAAAAAAAACTCCTAAATTTTTTCTGTAATTAACATAATATACAAAAGTTTTCTGAATCCGCTCGTGTTTCAAATTGTACTGTAACAATGGTTAAAACAAGCAGTTCCACTATTTTCAATATGCTAGTAGAGATTCCTTTTTTCAACGAAGGTACAAATGACTCTAGCTTGTCGAACAACAGTTGACAGTTCAGTTTAACAATATCTAATTATGCACATGAAAAATTACCTTTGGAAACTGTTCTGTCAGGAAGACAAACGTCAAACTTTGAGACGACTGATGATAAAAGTTCATCGGCTTTGACGAATTTCATTGGGACATTAGTGGACAACGATGGTAATGGTAATTGTTTTCGATCTACTTTACCGTTTGCATTCAGTGGAAATTTGTCGAGAACAACAAAATAGGATGGAACCATGTGTTTACAAAGATGGTCTTTGCAGTAATTTCGAATCAATTCAGTGTCCAGCTGCGACTTATCACCGATGATATAAGCTACGAGTAAATCCTCGTCTTGGGATAATTTGGTCACGAGACAGTTGGAGATCTCATTTAAGCAACAGGCTATAATTGTCTTCTCCACTTCAGCCGTTTCTATTCGTTGATCATCAATTTTTATTTGAGAATCGATACGTCCAACATGCACGAATTCACTTTTTGCATTGTAACGAGCAAGATCACCTGTCTTGAAAAATTCTTCATTATTGATTATTATCCGAGTTCTACTGGTCAACTCAGGATTATTGTAATAACACTGGAAAAGACCAGCACCTATAAATATGTGGATGACAAAATTTCACAATCTTTAGCAGAATAAAAGAGATAATACCTGCAAGATAAATTTGACCAATTCTGTTTGTATCCAACGACGAAATGACTCGATCATCGTTGTTACTTTCATCCATAAGTAAACAATGATATTCCGCTAGCGAATAACCGATAGGTAGGATACTTAAATTTGAAAGTTCATCAATGCTCTCTTTGATTTCGCACCCTATAGCAGCACTTGTTTCACGCATGCCGAATATTAAAAAGATGCGGGTTTGTGAAGAAAAAGACTTGATTTTAGCCAGATGTTGTGTTTTAGGAGATTCACCTGATATCCATAAGATTCGTATCCGTTCAAGTGTTTCATTACGTTCTCTAATGTTCAGCTCGAGGTAGTCAAGCAAAACTTTAAGCAATGATGGATTGATAAAGAGAATGGTAATTTGCTTGTCATTTATAGTCTTGCAAAAACGGGACATATACAAATTATCGCCAGATGGTAAAAGCACTAGTGAACCTGAAGGAACTATCACAAGTGGCATCAGAATTTCAAACAAGTGAATGGCCCAGGAGGATGGAACTACTTGGAGAACTTTATCACCATGCTTGGTGTCCCAAATCATCAAATTATGAATACCTGCTATAAGAGATGCGTGTGTGTGCACAATTATATTTTGTCGACCGGTTGTACCAGATGTACAAATAATAAAACTTGGACTGTCACTCTCGACATATATCTCTGAGCAATGAATAAAATATGTGAATGTGAATTTGTTCAAAAAAAGTAATTACGTTTTTCAGTGACTTCTTCTGTCATGTCAGCTAGTAAAATATGTTCAAAATTGATCATTTCAATTTGCTCACTAATCATACTTGAGAACCTATCGCGTGTATTTTCGTGAACGAGAACACACTGAGCTTGAAGTTCATCAATCAATACACGAACATACATAGGTGGATCAGTAGGACTTAGCGGACAGTATGCACCACCAGCACACATGATTCCCAATAGTCCACATACCATCTCTAAACTACGATCAACATACTGGTAGACAATTTGACCTATCTCGATTTGAAGGTGGCGAGCGACACATATCACATTCATCAGTAGTTCCCCATATGTCCATGTCTGTTCATCGAGCTCGATCGCCACCTGATTTGGAGAGGCATACGCTACTTCAAAAAATAATTCGAGAATGGTTTTTGGCGACACTGTCATGATCGAGGTTAATTTACAATCTATAAAATATATAGAAGAGAGAGCGTTTACGCGAGACAATAGTGAATATGAAAGACGAAGAAATTGAGGGAATGATAAAAAACACTAACAGAGGAGCTAACTACAACGAGACAGCTCTTTTCATTACATGGTACATAGAAAATTACTCCATCAATGCTTTAGAAGGGCAAGAGCAATCAGTATCAAGCATTATAATCGGTATCTTTCCCTTACACTTGGAATTTGATACTAATTCATGTATGCTCGTTTTTAATCATGCAAAGACAGTTAATGTTCCTAACAAGAACAGATATTTCGGAGCTGTAATGAGTTTTATTTTTTACTATCCAGTTTTATATAAAAATATAGATATTTTAATATGATTGAGTAGAGAAATGTTTTCAGTACCGAATGATGTAAAAATCATTCATATATCTAAAAAATGAAAGAGTAATTAGCGGTAATTTGCGAATAATTGAATTTATTCTTGTTAGGAGCATTGTTTCTAATAAGAACAGTAAACGAAGAACAAGAAAGAAAAATTTTTTAAATCACTAAACAGTCGATTTCACTGCCCGAACTTCAAAATCTCGATATACCTCTGGAGCAAAAAATATTCCTGATGAATACGAAAGAATCATATTCAGACGTGAAAAAAGTTCATTTACTGATAAAATTTAATTTTCTATATATTTTCTATAGACTGTTCTTATTGGGAGCAGTGCTCCTAATGAGAATAAATTAAATTATTCGCAAACTATCGCTAATTACTTTTTCATTTTTGGAGAGTATATGAATGATTTTTGCATCATTCGATACAGAAAACATTTTTCTACTCAAACATATTAAAATATTTATATTTTTATATAAAACTCATCATAGCGTCGAAATATCTGTTCTTATTAGGGACATTGGCTGTAGCAAGCGTCAGGGTACGTTGACTGTATTGTTCTAAGAACAATTGTTACCAACAATGGTCTTCCATTTTTTCATAGGACAATATCTGTTGTTTTTTTTCTCATACTATGCAAGTGGGATAAATAAAACAAACTCGATTACTAATGATGTATTGAGCAAAAATGAATTGAAACTAAAATTTGTTGACGAGACTTCAAAAAAAGATGACTCTATTTGAGGAACATAGTATAAAACCCTCTTGTAACTTGTAAACGATAAAATAGAATAGAAGGCTCGGGTGTTCTAATGTGTCAATGGCTTTATTTCCACGCACCACTTTCATTATCGATCATAACAGCTACATTGTTTTCTTCAAACATTGTTCTTGGTGTTGCTTAGGAATGAGTAGACGCTGAAAGTTGATAGTGATTGACTATGTATAGATTGCTGTTCCTCGAGAGACGACCTGAATTGATTTTTTTTCACTGCATTTTCGCTCTTATGTACAAAACACAGTAGAGAGTGAGATATTACTTTTTTTCTATACGTTGTTTTTCTGATGAGAGTTTTGAGATTCTTTTTGTATTGCAAAAAAGAGCATGCCAAACAACCCTGGTAGCTAATGAGTAGTGCGGAACGAAGTGAAGAACGCAAATGAAAGATAAGCGTATATGACAAGCATTGCAACGGTGTACCAAAAATGATCGAACGAAAAAAATATCATCAAGAAAATTGGTCACGACGCAAATTAGCTGAGAAAATTGAAATTTGAGAGCTGTGCATGTTATCACGTACACCTTTATCGACATTAACAAAGTAAATAACATACAGTGGCTACCAAAATTATTCAACAAGCAAACAGATAGTTGTTGTTTTGTTCATATTTCAGAAGCTAGATGAACTAAAACAATCTGAGGTATAATTACGAAAAATTTCATGTCGATCGATCTATCTATCTATCTATTGAGAGTTTATTGATGATACAATTAGAGTAAACTGTTTTTCATCGTTCCAAAATTATCAATCAAGTTATCTTTGCGAACTTTTGTGCGCTCATTTGAGTATAAAATTTTCTTTACGTCGTAAAATTCGAAAGAGCGAATTGTGCTCTATACAATGGCTACTTTTTATCACGCCATCCTAGTGAAAATACTCATCAAGCGACTACTACTTGACAGCATGAACACTCAAGTTACTCGTTCAAGTACTTGAGAAATTTTATTTGTAGTTTTAATTTGAGTGTACTCGAGCGAGTACTGATATGAGTTGTTTCTCTAAAATTTACTCACAGACAACAGCATAAGTATTCAAAATAATTTTTGGCAGAACGTGTAACAAAACACCAATGTGCTAGCATGCACAAATATAAAATAAAGTTGCATAAAAAAGGAAAATGATGAAATTAAATGAAAAATAGAAATGAAATATTCTGAGGACTCATTTATTTTATTCTCCATTTTAAACTGATAAGTCACTTCTACCGCTTGAATGAATGACTATATCTAACGAACACAACAACGACTTTTCATTTTCAACAGTTCATTTTTCGAGTAAGATTAAATATCTGTCGAGATGTACAAACGATAATTCGTTGAATTTCAATTTCTAAATTTTAGGCGAAATATCCTTTCAGATTAATACACACTTATTCCTTCGTATGCATCGATAGTGACTGAAAATATTTTTACATATCTGATATACTTTCATATTCATACTTGGGCACGTTTCTTTTTCTCTCTTTTTTTGTTTTAATCACCCTATTTGTTGCTTTCAAGTGATGACAAGGACCGATAAGTCATCAAGAACAACTATAAACGACCGTCTAAAGAAAATTTCCAACAACTCCCAAACACCAACCTCCACCACCCAATCCTCAAAAACCGCATTCGAAAATCATAACAATCGTAACTGAAATAAATGTTTCGGACAGAAGCCAAGTGAAATGCAATCATCTCCACCAATCAATCAAACACTATCAAGAGCAGTAAAAGAATTATTACAAAATGAAAAATTTCCTTCCTATACAGTAATATTCAAAAAGTCGTGTCATGATGAACATTCCATTTTAGAATGGAAGAAAAAGATGCTTATGAACTAGATATTACGGGTAGATGCGGAGATGAAAAGCGTTCTTTAGTCTTCACCAACGATGAAACAAGTTTTGAAAAACTGTTCAATCAAGGAAAATGACCAAAAATAATTGCTGATATCAATTTTGAATTAAAAATTCCACGCATTGCATCAGCGACATACTCTATAGTAATCCAACAATTCTTCAACAGCTGGAGCATAGAGGAAGTGTTGCAAGACTTAAAAAATTGATATCCTACATTAATTAACATAACAAGTATGTATTCTATCAACAATAAACCTTTACATTTAGTGCATGTCCACTTCTGCTCACTACAACAAGTGAAGAAATTATTAAATGATGGACGAATAACAATTGATCATATGAAAAACCTGGTAAAACAATACCATTCATCGGCAAAGATCAACAAATATATGAAATGTTACAGCCATCATCACAACACAAATAATGTCCTAGTCCAGTTCAATTATGTATTTCCTGTGGACTTGATTATCCACTCAACAATAATTGTCAAACGAGATTAAATGTATTAACTGTGGTGAAGATCACTATACTGTTCACTCAACTTGTCCAGAAGTGCAACAAATTTGCCGTCAAATCAACCAGAATCAAAAAGAAAAAAGAGCACAACTATTAATTCATCTGGAACAAGCACAACAACAAATCATTTCCATCGTTACCGCCAACACTAATACATTAACAACCATACCAACAAAGATATCAACCCCGACCATACACATATGCTTCAACTGTACAATCATAAAAACAACAACAAACATCATATAGATATGATCACAGCCGGCACAGCATCGAAAACTTTTTAACAATATTTTCAAATAAAATGAAACGTCGATTACGGCAATTTGAAGAAAGATTAATAAATTAAATCATTGAATTAGAAAAAAGGTGGACAATCTCAAATTCACCTCTAGTGTACTGGAAAAATTGATCTATGAAACGGTGTTACCCGCAATGAAAACAATGCAAGAATTTGCCTTTAGAAACACCAGAATTGTTGCAGCACGTGAAGATTTAGTCAAGTACAGTAATGAAATAGCCAGTATATTAACAAGAAGAAATAACAACCACACAAATACAGGCATCTCAAATCCAAGTGACAATCGAACAAAACCGTCATCAATAAGGACACCAAGACAATCGTCTTCAACGCATGGCAATGGCAGAAAATAATCGTGGTAATGTTAGTAAACAAATTCGTAAAGCAAAAACAAAAATGTTTACAATTATCGTGTGAGTTGTCGAAATTTCAATTAAATCTAGATCTATCAACACTATTCGATTGGTATACAAATACGAATAAGCACGAAGTGATTGAAAAACGGGGCTACACAAAGAAGATAAATTTGAAATTAATTCAAGTGCTTTGACATTTCTTCACTATAATATACGACACTTCGACTCAAACCAATGCGACTTGCTCGATATAATTGTACAGTATAATTCAACTATAATATCTTTGAATAAATTAGGAAGATACGCTCCGGATAAAACAATTAAACAGCTTCTCTTCTCGTACAATATATTTACGAAAAAAAGTACTAATTCCCAAGGGAGGGGGGGGGGTCGAATTGGCTATAGACAAGAAACTTACTGCTGTGCAGTTGAAAATCTATCAACTAAAACTAGTTAGTAACAGTTCAAGTTATAGTGAAACATCAAACATATGCCATTACTTCCATCTATTCCTCACCAAAGAAACCATTACCGTTAAAAATCAAGTCGTCATTTACCCAAAAGGTTAAAAATATCATTATTGTCGGTGATCTGAACGCAAAGCACCCAAACTGGAGATACATCTCAATTAATTATAAAACAAGAGTACTAGCTGAATGGCTTGACAATAATGAAATCTATGAAATTCAAAACCAAGGTATGACAAAGATCGTTAAGGTCATATACTACAATAGATCTTGCTACAGCAACACCAACCATATTATTATCAAATTGTATAATGCTTCCCTACACACGGAGTGACCACTTACCAATATTTATGGAATTAAATTGCATTCCTCTGCAAGCAAACGATTACACAATTATCAAAAACATATTGGGATATATGCAAAATTATATTAACATTAATAAATCTATATATACAAAACAAGGAATGGAAAATACATATTCAGATAAACCATTTCAATGGTTTATATTTTTACAGCAACTACTTGAAGCAACCAGAGAAAGGGTGACAATGTATCATAGGACAAAACAGCAAAGACCAATGTTATCTTCTTCGTTACAATTAATGTTGAAGCACAAACACTATCTACGAAATAAATACAGGCACAGTAAGTTAGAAGAGGACAGGGTACATTTATGTTCTTGGAACAAATTAGTGCAAGATGAACTAAAAGTATTCCGACGAAACAATTAGATGAACTTTATTTCTCAGATGGCATCCCCAAATCCAAAACATTTCTGGACAGTAGTAAAATGCCTCAATAAAACGAATTCAACTAGCATTTCTGCTGTTTCAGAAAATGATCATGTTCACAAATTACCTGAAGAAATTGTTAACTGCTTACACGAACAATACCACCAACGTATTAGCTTCTAAGCTATGGAATACATTATCCAATTCTAATCAAGAAGACATTGAACTAGCTTGTAAAAATTCTGACCTCAAATTCACTGCTCAACATCTCAAGTTAATTATCAAAAATTTAAATAATACAAATGCATCTAGTTTTGATGACATATTGAATAAAATGATTTAATTGTTGCTAGAGTGTTATTTGCCAATCATTACTTCGGCATACAACAGCTCATTTAGATGTGCATATTGGAGTAAAATATGAAAACAGGCTCAAACAATATGTCTTAACAATTAAGTGGAGCATCCAGCACCAATAACAAACCAATTAAGACCAATATCACTTCTTCCCATCTTCAGCAAAATATACGAGAAACTATTCCTTCTAAGATTTGACAAATGACTGGAATTGAACAATATTTTACTTTCTCAAGAATCTGGATCGAGATCACATTTACCCACCTTAATACAAGTCCATCATCTCATGGAACAATTCATCAAAGATTAATCTTAAAATTATATCAATTACATTGCTCATACGTTCATATATTCTGGATGATCAACAGCTTCAAAGATCAAACAATTACTATCGATTACCATGGACAATTATGCAAACAAGTTTGCCTATCTCAAGACGCTTCACAAGGTTCATGTTTTGGGCTCAAAACATATATTGTAAACCATTTTGATTTACCAACTATCTTTGATTGTCCTCGTGAAGTTCATCTATATATCGGTGATTTAGCTATATTATACTCCTCATCAATATACCTGAAATATGCAATATAATTACATGAAATTCAAACAAGAATAAACAACGATCATGTGAAACTCGAAAAGTACACTGATTCCAATCAACAATCAGTGAATAAAAAGAAAACTGAACTGATGATTTATCACAAGACAGTTCAAGTCCCAAAAATTCAAATAAATTATCAAGGACAACCTATTCAGAGGTAAAATTCATTCAGATATATAGAATTTCACCTAGACTCCAAACTATCAATTCATACTATGATTGATACTCAACTAGTCAAAGTAAGAAAATCATGTTCAATACTTAAACATATTCATCGAACATTTCCAAATTTCTTTGCCTTGAAAAAGCGTTTTTTTTTTCAAACATACACATGGCCTCATCTTTATATTTTGACATTAATTTTCTGCTTATTCTCAACAACTAGTCAAAACCGTGTTAATTCTTTCTACAGATGTTGCCTTATGCTTATCTATTCTAGATACAGAACATCAACCATTGACCTTCATGATGCATTGAATTTACCAACTTTAGAAGAAAAATTTCAAAAATGTCTACAGAAAAGAATGAAAAATAGTCAAACATTTGAACAAGATATATTGGATTATGTTTTCTTACATAAAAACATTATGAATAACGTGCAAACACATTATGTTCAAAAATTGTATATTCCAGTTCTTTCCGTTGGTAGACCAAACAAACAAATCGTATCCCTTTCACAAAACAATAACACCACTGTCTTCAATAAATTATGCTACTTTATATGGATACAATGATTTGAAAATTTCTAGTGTTTCTCTCTTTTTCACTCGTTTCATAGCATCATATTTTGCTTTCTCTACTAATACTTATTTTCTGGCTGTCACCACCGACGAGATGAATCGACCACACAATAAAACTCCAGCTTAAAAAAAATTAATATACAATTATTCGCATTGATGAATAAAAATAATGAATCAAATGATAAATAATAGTTTTTCATACAGATCACTCTGATTTCAATATTCTTAAGGTGGATGCGTCATCGTAAAGACACTAATTTGTTTCTTTCATTTCTCTATATATTAGTAAATGAAATCTAGTTATGAGTTTAGTGTCTTTGCTTTTTTGTTTTTTCGTAATATTCTGTATATTTGAGTTTATTGTTATCGCATGTCTTAATTTTCAGAATAATTTAGCACTCAATTATCTTGAATAATTTTATACCGTCTTTAATACGTGTTTTTGTGCGTTGGTTTTTTCTTAAAAATAAAGCTATCACTGTACTCTGTAAAAATAAATAAATAAATGTATGAATAAAGTATAACAATACTGAAAAAAATATATGTATATGAGCATTTTACAAAAACAGCACCAGTTTACTCAGAAAATGTATGATGAATACTTGCAAAGTACTTGATTTTACAAGGCAAGTACTCGATAGTCGCACTCAGATACTCAGATCCTAGGATAAATACTACTGATGAGTACTCAAACCCCATGAGTACTCGTGACATTTTCTAGCTTGCATATCTTTTGAGTACTGCCGTATGAGTACCTTCACTAGGCTTATGCTCACCGGTGCTTGACTGCATGCCGTAATATAATCTAAAATAAAATAAAATCCAAAAAAGAAACATTTATGCGAGTTGATGATTGACTTCATGCTAATATGGTCTTAAAAAAAAAAAAAATAAGAGAAGAAAAGGAAACAAAACAAATAGAATAGAATAAAATACAGTGCCTTTGCAGCATAGCGCTCGAGTGCATGCGACTTTAACTCATTCATAATCATAAGTTCATTTTGAATAACTTTGAATGATTTACTAAGATTTTTTCGTGTCTTGTTAACAATAACTTGATCAACAGGGTGTGTTGTTTTTCTTTTCTATCATGACCTGGCATTGTCTTGAACGTCTTCGTATTTTTATATTAATTAACAATTGATTGAACCGTAGATTTTGCAGTTCGAACAATCTCGGTAATCTCACGAAGACTTGTACCTAATGAAGGATGTTGTATAATTATTTGTCGAAAATTTTAAGAATATTCCTTACTTTTCAGCATTAGTTATCTTTTTCAGCAAAGTGAATTCTTTTTTTGAAATGACTATCGCGTTATTATTGCGAAAAGAAAGAGAACTGATATGCTTAAATATGTTAATAATTTCGAATACGCTTAGAAAACACAATATAGATCGAGAATGTTCTCTGTTACAGGCATACATCTTATATAACTGCACACATTCCGTTCTTGTCGACATTTGTTTTATTCTGCTCACATTCTTTGATTCTTTTCTTAACCCCTTAACTGTTAATTGTTTTTTTTTTGAAACTAAATGGTAAACCTTTCTCCAAAATAACTTTTAGAAATTTACAGACATTTAAGGATAATACGAAATTTTTGCGGGAAATATGTTTTATTATTTTATTCCAAAACTTATTAGAATTTCTTTAGAACATAATTGAATGTTCCTTTAGAATGTCCGGGAAGCGAATCAAATTTAGGAGAATTTCTGGAAAGACTATATGTATATACACATAAACGACTGTGCTTCTGTCTATTACTGTTATCTAGAGAGTGTTACAATCAATATGAAAATGGCATACTTAGTAGAGTAGCAACAATCAATTCAATAATAGTATTTTACGAGCGGACCCACACTGAATATGAATAATAATAGAATTGACACAAAAGGATATAACCGATATGAAACATCAGAACTGGTAGAAAGGGCTTCAATCAACGCAGAATGTTAGAATTGATAGAGCATACAAAGAAGACATAGGTAAGGGATTTTATTCGTCATATTTTCCATAAAGATTGCTTTGATGAGTATACTCGCCAATAACAGTTAATGAGTTAATTTGTGCTCTTCTTGGGTTCTTCTAAGAAAAAACAAACATAGAGAGGAAATAAAAAGGGATCTTCTAATATTCTCGAAAAAAAAAAGAACAGAAGAAGAAATATATCTACAGAGAAACGTTGGGAAGACAGGAAGCGAAATAATCTAATGTTATAGACAAAAGTTCAATAGTTGACTTAATTGATTTCAAAGAACAAAATGATGACAAGCATGCATGAATAATATCAGTAAGAATTAAGAAAGAAATACGATATCCAGTCTCACAAAAATACTCAACGTTTAGTTTGTGCTCGTCTACATCTAATGACTTTATAATTCAATTTTTTCAATCCTAGAAGAGAAAAATTTTCACCGTCATTGATATCATACGGATAGTTTTTGCTACAACTGTATATTTTTTGTGTTGCTTGTTCGACAATATCAAACATTTTTTCTCAGAGAACATCAATAATTTCTGTTTGTGTATTTGACGAATAATTATGATTTGTTTTAATTAATATCGGAAAGTCTTCAATATTATTGAGATTAGATACGGTTGGAAGTAACTTTGATATTATTGTTGTATAAACATGTATTGTTTGTTGGACTCGTTACTGTTGTTTCTTGAATGTTGGACAGTCTTTAGATGTTGCAAAATGTTCTTCTCTACAATCACTACAACATCATTTTTTATTTGAATTGGAACATTGTTCTGTCCTGTGTTTATCTCCACATCTTGCACATTTACGGTTGGGCGCGTTACAATATTTAGCAGTATGTCGGAATGGCATATACTTAAAGCACTGTGTTGAATTGTTGTTTTGGTTGACTTTCTCAACATCAAAATATATTGCGTTTATTTGTACACCAATTTTCACGAATGTGTTTCTATTATGCGCATCACTAAATGCTATATTGACCGTTTTTAATAGTATCTTATCATTGTTATACAGGCAACTGACTGACTGAAATTAGAAATTTTTGTTTATTAAAGCTTCTTTCACTTCGTCTTCAGTTGTTTGCAAATCAATTCGTTTAATGACAGAAATTTTATCAGCTTATATTATACGTTGTATTGATCGTGAAATATAAACTACTGTTTGCTGACATTTGTTTTCTTTTAGATATGTGCTGAGATTGTTTAACAGATAATTAAATGACTTGATGTTACTAGCATAAATTATAAATGTACCAGTACGGTTAACTTGAATATCTGATACTATAACTCCAGAAAAATGTCTTTTTAAAATTTTATTTCCATCTACTTTTGTTATTGATTTCGTGCCTTTCGAAGATTAGTGGTGATATTGAAAATAACTTAACTGACTGTTGTTCTTGTTGTTTCTTTGTTATTTCGGAGTTCTTTGGTGTTTGATCTGTTTTTGTGGAGCCACTTGTTTCTGCTTGACTACAATAATTATTAGCATCACGATCTCGTGCCTATTTTCGAGGAATTGTGCTTGATATTCGAATTAATCTAATTTAATTAATTTGTTCAATGCTTATGTGATGTTGTTTTTTTCAATTTCTACTGATGACTTACTTCAAAGAGACTTGGAATATACCGTATATGTAGGATTGAAAGAGAGCAGAATACGCCTTATCCGTATACGAGAAAGTGCTCAAGTGAATAAAATTAATTAAAGTGTTCGAAGTATAATTATTGAGAAAAAACATGCTTAACTATTCTGCTTTGTTTAAGCACTACAAAACTAAATGTAGAGTTTAGAGATCTTTAATCCTCATTTCTCTTTCTTTTCTTCATAATCATTGTGTTTGCTTCTTCTAAATTTAGTTTTGATATAGACATTGATGAAAAGAAAGAATAAAGATTTCAGCGCTCAAATTATTTTCTTTGAACTTTATTATTCGTAAAGTTTCATTCAGCTTTGCACACTGCATCATTCGGATATAATCGCTCAGCATGCTTTAAGCCTTGTTTCGAAAAGCCAAAATATCGTTTGGTTTCTCTTACGCGAAAAAAAAAACTCGATAAAAACATTTTTTTCCTCTGTACAGCAATCTTTGTTGTTTTTTTATCTTACTTTGTCTTTGACGGGGGGTATTGTTTTTTCTCGCTTGTTTTCTTCTTTCTTCTCACTCCAGAATGTTTCGATGTCGTCGTCTTCGTCAAACCAAGCCAATCAAAGAAAAACAAAAAAGCAACAGCTAAACATGCAGAAAAAGTCGCACATTTTATTCGTGACAATAGCAAAAGCACACTGGTAAGTAGGTGAAAGAATAGAACAAAACTGTAAAATCAGAAGGTGAGGAATACGAACGGTAGGGTATGTGTAGAGTCTTTTTCACAAATATGAAGTTGCAGTGCATCTACTAATTTTGTACGCACTGAAATAAAATGTCTTCTATGGCTGTTTAAAAGAATATTTCACTATATGTACTTCTGTCTCCCAAAATACGACAGATGCGCAACACATTTTACTTTAGTATGTTAACGAGAAAAATAATCGTGAAAATGTGCGTTGAAAGTCGGCACTTCCATCATGGACAATGTATATATGTCTCAATCATTTGTTCATTTTTAGAAACAATAGTAAAGCATGGCTTCATCAAAGGACAGTGAGCAATCAATAACATCACCGGAACGACTTGGTGCTGTCTTAGCTAATGTATTACAAGTAAAGTTGTTTTTATTATTTACCTGAAAATGTTTGCATAGAGATTAGAATTAACGATTATAGGAGCAACTGCTTGACGGTACGGAAAGTATGTCGCAAACTGCGGCCTCAACTGCTCGTGAGTGATGGTGTATAATAATCTTTTATGTCATACTGCTAATATATTCTTGCAGGAGAAGTTGTCAGCGATTGGGATAATCTGATTTTGTCGAACATTATTGGTGAATCAACAGTTACATCTGTAGATGATCCTCGTGTGCCGTCTGATCCATCTCTTGCGGCAACAGGTAAGAATACAAGATCTCATATAAACATACGCGTGCTTTTTTTATCTATTCAGCAACATCTTTCGCTGACGCCTTGAAGGAGCTTGAGAATGATTTATCCTCGGCCTGCACCAAGATTAATACTTCAATTGGGATCAATCCCGTTGAAGATTTCAATGGTGGCAACAATAGAACTGCGTCATTGCCTTCTACGCCGATCGGTAAGCAAACAGAGTGATGAAAATTTTATGTAAAACAGGCATTGTCATTGCTTTGTTGAAGGTCAGTCTGAAGCTCAAACACCAACGACGTCTGATGATAATAGAAAAATATCATTCGGATCGGGACGACACATTATGATAAGCTATCATCATGACTCATCATTTGCCATTTCTCGAAGAATTTATACACAACTTAGGGTCCATATCAATGAGTTTATTCCTATAAAATTATCTAATTATTTCATTGATAGAGTCGAGGCTACAAAGTATGGATGGACACAAATAATTTGCACGGTTCAATACACGAAGGAATGGCTGAAGCAGTCGAAAACTCCTACATTGTTCTTTTCTGCATGAATCATCAATATTTCGACAGTGAATTTTGCCAAAAAGGTGATTTATTCAGTAATGTTTTTTTTTCCTGCTATCTCATTAACGATGAAATATATTGTAGAGGCTTTGTACACCGACAAAAGACACATTGATTTCATTCCGTGTCTCTTGGAAAAAGGATATGAGCCCAAAGGTTGGTTAGGTATACTAATTCGTGATAAATTATATATTGATTTTTCTTCACCGGATAATTTTGATACGGTCTTTGAAGAATTGATTGCTGAAATTCAGGTAATTACGGACCGATTACAGATATTACCTGGTGAGTAAAAGTTTTAACTCTGATAAACATTCAATTGTTCACTTTGTGTATGTAGTCCAAACTAGTCTTTTACCTCCTGATAACAATACACACAGCGCAGTTGTGATGAGCACTTCAACTATGATTACAACAGCTAATAATCGAATTCAGTATGATTCTCTCCGAGCTGTTATTCGCGAGTTCAGAGAATCAATTCAGCAGAATAACCATGATGCACAGTCAATGACCGAAGAAGAATTTTCGCTATTTGTTAATTATATACGTCAACGAGTATTCACGAATACTCCATCATTATCTCAAACTGAAACCAACAATTCTCGAGAAATATTACAAGAACTTCTTCAGCATTCACAAAGTCAAACTGAATCTCTGAGAATAATTGCCAAGATTCTCTCTAGCCTAACTGAAACCAGAACAATGATCAAACTTTCTTTGGCCTTTGCTTTCGTATGGACATTAAACAAGTTTCTCACACGTAGATGAACCATTTTGACTTTAATGAACAAAGAACAACTTAATAAGACAACTATGTTGCTATTTAGGTGTGACTGTGGCTAGGATGTGGGTGTGGTTGTGAGTGTGGGCCTGGGTTTGGATGTGTGGGTGTGAAGAGAGAACCCACACCCGCACTCTTTGTAATTATGATTTTCAAATACAGGAAGACAACAGAACTATGACAATGTTAGCGTCAGTGAATATACACTAACGCTAAGCTAGTATATGATTATGACATGACGTCATTTGTTGAGTGACCACTTGTGTGATCAGCGCGTGACCGATGTGTGTACCGTGTACACTATATATATACATGTTGTTCCACTCACACACTATTCTTTCTATTCTCGTCATCCTGGTCATCCTTTGTTTTCATTATTCGTTCTGGTCATACTTCTTGTTGCGTGTAGTTGTACTGTTATTGTTTGCATCACAATACACGTGTTTACTATATACCTATATATATTCATCCATTCGGCTGCATATTCATTCATGTATGTATGCTAATATATATATACATAGTATAGCTTAGCTCTATAGTGTCATCCCCATACATAGAGCTAACAATTGGTGGAGAAGTTAAAATTAAATTTAAAAAACAAAATTTTTTTTTCTCGTGCTGAATACCAACATCCGATTTTTTTTTCATTATTATATTTCATTATTATATACATATATAGATAATTATTTAGTTTTCTACATACATAAAAAAAAAATACTTATTTAGTCATTCTATATATATATATATATATATATAGAGAGAGAGAGAGAGAAGAAAATATTTATCTATATATACTTTTCCTTCCTGTCACTTTGATTTATATTCATTTTTCTGTATTCTAATAAATTGCTATAAATAAAATAAAAACATGTATAAATCTACATCATTAGATTCATTAAATTTACCGACAACTTCGACAATGTCAGTATTAACATCGACAGCTAATCCAGAAGTTCAATATAGTTCTTTTTCTAAGTTAGCACGTCGTATGGCGATCATTCCGACGCCAAATCGACCAGCTAGATCATTAACATCAGCTAAAGTTCAGTCTTGTATTAATGAAAACACATCTATTACTAATACTAATACTACTACAGATAAACATCTTGACCCCGATGACAGTAAAACAGTTTCACTTAGTCGTAAACAAGAATCATTAGAACAGTTAAATATCGATGACAATCAATCAGTTCATGAAGATCATAATAAAGAAGAAGATGACAAAGATAATCTATTTGATAGATTTATTTGTGAAAATTTTGTTCCTTTTTCTGGCATACAACCAATTGATCAATGGTTAGATGAGACAGAAACGTTATTTCATCGATTCAAATTTTCACGTAAACTTCGACTTAAAGCTGTACCACTTCTAGTTCAGGGTGAAGCTAAGCGAAAATATATTAAAAACCGTCGATCTTTTAGTTCTTTTGATGATTTCTATGAATTCTTGTTAACACATTTCGATACAAATACTGTAGTATCTAGCAATTCACAGTTTAATCAGGTCGCTCAAAATACTCACTCAGTGAATAATCAGTCTTGTAACAATAAATCGAGTATAGATTTAACATCGAGCGTTGCGAATAATACTAATTCTGTTCAGATGTCTCAATCATGTCTTTGTTCTAGTAATAAGGTCATTGTTAAAGATACCACCGAAGTTAACGGTGATGTATCTGAGTCTAAGTTAACCGGAAATAATTCATCAACAGATAATACTTCGCTTAATTCAGTTGTAAATGACTTACGTAAAGCAATTCTAACAGATTTTATTAAAAATCCAAAGATTTTTCGTGGTAATAAGGATGATGTAATTAAGTGGTTAGAGGAAATCGATCATTTAATGCAAACTGCACATGTTCCTGAATGCAATCGACTTGATTTGATTTCATATTCTTTACGAGGAGACGCACTTCAATGGTATCGAAACAACATATCTACGTTAACTAGTTGGAGTCTCTTTCTTCAGGAAATTAAAAAAGCATTTACATCATCATTTTGTGAAGAGTTAGCCTTTAAAACTCTCGAATCATATACACAAAGTGTAAATCAGTCCGTTCGAAATTTTTACAACGAAGTAATTAAGTTGTGTAAACAAGCTGATCCTAGTATGAGTGAATCAACTAAATTGAAAAATCTTTTAAACAAGGTTAAACCTACTATTCAACTTGAAGTGCGCAAGAAAAAACCAAAAACAACTGTAGAATTTCTTGAGTATGCTAAAGAAGTTGAAGAGTTGTTACAATTATCGAGTACTAATATTGACACACATACTAATTACGATTCTAAGCCAACAAATATTGTTAGAACAACGAACACTTCGAGTAACTTGTCTTCATATTATTCTACTAACTCTAATAATAATTATAGTTCAACACCGTATAGAAATTCACGTACTAATACACCATCTTATACATCTACATCTCATAAGCCCGATGTAGCTATAACTAGTCAAACACAGCCTTCAAATTCCAATTATCAATTTCACCCAAAAAAGTATACTTCGTTAAGTCAAAATCGTACTAATAATACTAATAGTCAGAAACAGAAAAATATACAACAGTATACAAATACATCTAAAAAGGATTCTAAAACAAATTCTCGTTCAGTTAATGCAGTTGTTTCACCAACATTATCTTCCGATTCTAATAATACTCATACTTATTTATCATCAATTATTTGTCAGATTTGTAATCAATTAGGACATGATGCTTTGTCATGCCCAAGTTTTCAGTAACGGAGTCATCGGCAGGTGGTGTTGACTCCGGACAAACAGTAATAAACCCATCAAAATCTTCTTTAATTTTTGTATACGCTTTAGTAAATAATCATAAACTCAAAATTTTAGTTGATACCGGAGCAACCAAAACATTCATCAATAACCGAATTTTCCATCACATAGTATCTAAGAAACCAATACTAAAGCGACCTTATTCGTTTCTATTAGCTGATGGTGTAGCACCATTTCAGGTTCTTGGTTTAGTTAATCTATCTGTTCAATTCAATAATTTTCATTCTACCATAACTGCACATGTAGCCCAGCATTTATGTGCAGATATGATCATAGGAATGGATTATATTAATAAATATAATATGAGCATAAGCGTTAAGAAACAGATAGTTTCTCTTGAATTGAATCAGCAACGAACTATAGTTCCAATAGTTAATGTTACAAAGCCAACTAAAATACCAGTTGTTATTTCTAATAATGTCTTTCTTTCTTCTTATGCTACAAGAGAAATAATAGTATCGATTCCAATTTCATCTCTTTCTTTACCATTTACTTTGCTTTCTTCGTTTAAATATCACATTTTAGTGACTACTAATACTAAAACTCTCCATTTTCAAAATTATTGTTGTGCTATTACCTTACGTAATCTTAGGAAAGAACCAAAATTTATTAGAAAAGGTACACACATAGGAGATTTATTGTCTACTTCTACGTTTCAACAACCTCGTACCTTCTATTCATCGTGTTATAGATCTAAGGGAACTACCAAAAATCTTGGTATGACTCCAGCATTTAGTAATTTAAACACGATTCGAAATTTTAGTTCTGGAGAAAAAATATCAACATCATCGAAATTATGTGATCCTAGTGTAATAAATTATTTACATTCACTTGTTAAAGATATCGAGAATAAGCAACAAAAACAAGATCTTTTGTCCCTTTTATTAAATTTTTATAATATTTTTGATATAACAAAGCATAATATAGCTCGAACACCTAAATCACACGTTATTAATACTATTCCACATTCACCTCCATCTAGTAGACCATATCCGCAACCGGATAAGGAGGAGGCGATGTATAAGCTTATTCAGGAGTTTCTAGCAGCAGGTCTAATTTCTCAATCTAATTCTCCCTATGCTGCTCCGGCAATACTTGTTAAGAAAAAAGATCAATCATATAGATTAGTAGTTGATTATAAACGACTTAATGCTATAACCATTAAAGATTCTTCGCCACTTCCAAATATGGAAGATACTTTAAGGAAGTTAGGAAAAGGTTTCTGCTATTTTTCTAAACTTGATCTTAAATCAGGTTTCTATCAGATACCAATAGACGACAACGATAAAGAAAAGACAGCTTTCATAACACCATTCGGTCTTTATCAGTTTAACGTACTCCCAATGGGATTACGTAACTCTCCTCCGACTTTTCAAAAAGTTATGACTGATATGCTGAAGTCGTGTCGTTCGTTTTGTCTCGCTTATCTAGATGACATAATAGTGTTTTCAACATCTTTTTCGCAGCATCTAGATCACTTAAAACAAGTATTTTCAGCATTACAATCAAAAAGCTTAGTATTAAATCCACCTAAATGTGAAATAGCTGTCAGACAAATCGATTATCTCGGTCATACTATTACTAAAGATTGTATTAAGCCAATGAGAGCAAAAATAGACGCTATTTTAAATATAGAAGAACCACGTACTTTAGCTCAAGCTAATCGCTTTCTAGGATCTTTAGGATGGTATAGGAAATTTTTACCAAAATTTGCCGATATAGCTGCCCCAATACATGCTGTTACTAATCTAACAAAATCTAATCGACGAAAATTTAAATGGGAAAATCCTCAGTCACAAGCTTTTCGGCAGCTTAAGCAGATGCTTATTACTGAGCCTTTATTTTTACACTATCCTGTAGATGATTTACCTTTGATTCTAACTACAGATGCTAGTGATATAGGTATTGGTGGCGTTTTACAGCAAAAAGTAAACGGCAATATTCATAATCTTTATTATCATTCTCAACTTATGACAACGTGTGAGAAGAAATATAGTACTATAGAAAAAGAAGCACTAGCTATTTATAAGTGTTTAGAACGTATGCGATCTTTTGTTCTAGGACGTAGTATAATTATCATGACTGATCATTGTCCGTTATGCTACATTCTGCAAAAATCTATAAAAAATACTAGAGTCAATAGAATAACACATTTAATTCAAGAATACAATATTGATAAGATAGTACACATTCAAGGTCGTTATAATTGTCTACCTGACTATCTTTCTCGTTATTCTAAAGAACAAGATGATGCGTTATTTAATATTGACTATGGACTAGCTAGTAAAAATAAATCAAAAAATTTTAGTCAGCAAAAACTTGTAGCAGCTATGACTTTACGACCACGTAAAAAACAAGCTATAGCTAGGAATGATCACCAATCCATTGAGAATCATAACATCATTTCTCAACAGTTCGATACATTATCTCAGTCCGAAGATATAAAAAAGAACAAATCATTTTCTAATCTTTCACATAACTATTTCGATATAGCGCAGTTAAAAATTGAACAACAACGAGATCCTCAAATACAAAAGATAGTTCAAAATTTTAGTTTAGAATCTACTAAGAATTCGTTTCTATTAAAAGAGGATATAGTTTATAAACTTATTTCATTAAATAAATATTCTCATAATAAGATTAAAGTTATATATTTACCTACATCTATGATAGAGTCATTATTGCGAGCATCGCACGATGATCCAATGTCAGGTTCACATTTCGCTACAGATCGAATGTATTATAAAATTCGTACTCATTTTTGGTGGCCAAAAATGAAAACCACCATTCAACGTTATGTAAAGTCTTGTAGTTTATGTACACAATTTAATTTAAGTCGTGCTAAGAAATATGGTCATTTGCGTTCTATTCCACCACCAGAAGGACCATTAGCATTAATAGGTATTGATTTCTGCGGACCTTTACCTAGAACTCCACGTGAGAACCAATATGTACTTGTTATTACAGATTATTTTACGAGACATATAACTGCAATAGCACTTCCTAATTGTACAGCTGAAACTACAGCGCGCGCCTTATTTGATGATTTTTTCTGTAAGTTTGGTATACCTTCAGTTATTCTAAGTGATCGAGGAACACATTTTCAAAATAAACTGATGGAAAATTTGCAGAAACTCATAGGCTATAATCATATTTATAGTACTGCTTATCATCCTCAGACAAACGGAGTTGTAGAACGCTTTAACGCGACGTTTGTAGCTCAGATTTCGAAGTTACAGAGTACTCAACATAATAACTGGGATGAGTTTCTACAAGCAGTTGTATTTGCCTATAATACGGGAGAGCATAAATCTACGAAATTTTCACCGTATGAGTTGCTATATGGTCGCTCTGCTCGTCTTCCGATTCATATACAACCTCAAGAATTTACATTTCTTAGACCTAATGACTATTTCGAACAGTTAAAGAAAACATTGCGTATATTTCATCAAGCATCGAGAGATAATATTTTACTTCAGCAGCAGGCTAATCAGCATTATTACAACAAAAGTCGCCTCAATCCACAGTTAAATGTAGGAGAAAAGGTTTTAACCAGAAGTTATGGTTTAAAAGGAAAACTAGATCCGAAATTTTCTTCTATTCCAAAAATTGTTGTTGAAGCTTATCATCCAATATATATAGTAGAAGATGAATGTACACGCATAAGATCACAGGTACATATTAATGATCTTCGACCTATTATTACAAATTAAACTTTAATATCTCTCTATCATACAACATGCAATAGTATTTGTAATAACTCATCATAGTATAATACTCTCTATCAATATTACTTAATCATTTTTCTTGACCTAATCATTTGTTACTATGACGACAGTTTTCGGTTAAGGATATAATAGATACTGATGTTTATTCTGCAGATTCATGCGCCAAAATCAGCTGAGTAGCATTAGATACCTATTATGGAAGTTATCTTACTAATATGGCGCTGTAGGAACACAATAGATTTTCATCTTGAATCTGTAAAATAATAATGGATGATTGGTATTATCAAAACAGTTTAAAAACAAAACTTTTTGATTTTTGATTAAGATTAAGTAATTTCTCACGTCATTACCTCATATAAACCTTATTTTGCTTATTTTCATTTTTCTTTTTTTCTTTTTCTAATTTACTAATTATGCATTCCATCGTACAAACCAAACCATTTCCATTATACTTATTTAGTACTTTTTACTACTATTACTACTATGACTCCTTTATCATCTACTCCTGAAATCTTTTTGATTATATCGGATAGTCATGGTAAATGTTTAACACCAACGATTCTTACATCTCTTTATTGTATTAAAACATATTCAATTTCGGGTCTTCAATGGGTTAACAATTATAATCACGATTTAAGTCTTCTTTCCTTAATCCATACTGATCCCATTTCTTCATTAATTAACTCAACTTCGAATATTTTATTTCTTATTGGGATTAATTCCGTCCGGAATTTCCCTGCTCAAGAAATTATTCAACAAGTTGATTATCTACTTGATTCTCTTTTTTCTCGTTATTCTCATTTAAGACAAGGCAGAATCATCATTACAAGTTGTCTTCCTTGTATTAAACCATCAAATCGTTTCTCTACTATTACATTATTAAGACACAATATTGAAATTTATAATCAACTATTGTTATCTTTATCAGCAAAACATAATGTTCTTTACCTCGATTTAAGTGTTCCATTTGAATGGTTAAGTCGAGATAGAATTCATCTTCATCATGATTATCATGATCGTTTTGCTAACATCATTATAAATTATCTTCACGATTTGAACGTACATCATCAATCATCTAACAATATTAAATATCGTTCTCGTGAAGCTATTAGTCGTCGTAATAGAAAGAGAAATTTGAAATTTAAACAAATTCAACAAAACTTTATAATAAGTCGAGATATTACGTCAGCATGGTCCTATTATCATGTGAAAAATTTTCTTAAATCTAGCAACATTCATTATGCTAGATTAGTTATAGTGTCTAACCATACACTTCGGTTACACTTTAATAATTCATTAGACATGCTGCACGGTGATCAAAATTTACCCCACAACATATTTGATTCCAATAATTTTATTAATTGGATTCAACGAAATAAATAAAGATTTGTTTCTCATTTTCAAACTCATGTGCATATACTTTCTCTACTCTTTTCTTTCTCTCTATATATTTTTTTTTCTTCTTTTGTTATTAACATCTTCCTTTCGTGAATCATCATGTGGTGTTTTTGACTGCCTTTTAAGGCATGTCAAGACTTTAAATGACGATTTTTGGGAAGGGGAGGTGTTAGCGTCAGTGAATATACACTAACGCTAAGCTAGTATATGATTATGACATGACGTCATTTGTTGAGTGACCACTTGTGTGATCAGCGCGTGATCGATGTGTGTACCGTGTACACTATATATATACATGTTGTTCCACTCACACACTATTCTTTCTATTCTCGTCATCCTGGTCATCCTTTGTTTTCATTATTCGTTCTGGTCATACTTCTTGTTGCGTGTAGTTGTACTGTTATTGTTTGCATCACAATACACGTGTTTACTATATACCTATATATATTCATCCATTCGGCTGCATATTCATTCATGTATGTATGCTAATATAT
>CAJNSZ010001298.1:0-30327 GCA_905329745.1 Rotaria sp. Silwood2 | reverse complement strand
CCTATCTATGGGCAAAATCTCAGGTCGAAATACAATCATTCGATTTGTTGGTATATATCATGCCATAGGCTAAAATTCCAGTAAAATACCTGTAACTCTGGACAGAAGACCTAACAGCCTTTATCCGTTTAGGGATTTTCATAGCTCACTGGGGTCTACCTTATACACAGAGTCCGAACTCAAAAGATTTTTTACACTTGCATATGTTCCCTCGTTAGAATAGGAACGATGAACAGATCTAAAACTTACACAAAAAACTATTTTCGTTAAGAACTGTCTCTATACAAAATTTCAAATTGAAAATTACTTTTCCTGATGTTCCTGAGAGAGACAAAAAAATTCCTCTAAAAAATATCATAAAATTGCATTATCTTCGTAGCAATAAACTAAGAACACAATTTCTTTTTTGTCTAAATAATTGAATAACATACTCGATCAGTAATCGGTAAAGCACAAACGACACATTTTTCTAATGAATTCTAAAACAAAGAAGAAAAAATAAAACAAATAAAATCAATCTATATAAAGATCAACTTACAACATAACATGATTCACAATAAGGTTTATTTTCCATTGAATAAAAATGCATACCACGTAAACGACATCCACACATAGTACATGTAAAACATGATACATGATACATTCGATCCATAGCTATAAGTCCATTTTCTTCTCCGACTATTTCATCATTACATCGAGCACACATTCCTTTCAAATAAAAAATTAAAAAAAAAAAAAACTCGTTTTTAAAAATAATCTTTTAACCAACCAAAAAAATTTGGTTCATTTGATACATTCATACTTTTCATTAATAATTTAGCTAATTGATCAACTTCGGATGGTTCTTTTTTTATTAAATGTCCACTACGTATTGGTAAAGATGTTGAACTTGAAGCTGGTGGTAGATTAGCACTAGTTGAAGATCGATCAAATGTATTATTGTTTGGACTAGTATAAGCTATTGAGGATTTAAAACGATTAGCAACAATATTTGATTTATATCGATTATCACCAGAATCACGACGCATTTCAATCTGATGAAATGGCTTGAAAAGAAAAAAAAAAGAAAAACAACGGAATAATTATGGTTTAGTTTTGATTCTTCTAACATACGGGTGATGTTTGTCTTTGTCTATCATGTTGAGTTGTATTTGTTGGTGGTTCAACTGAAATATGAACAGCACTACCACTTCCATTAGTTATCATTCCACCGTTTGCATTACTTGCAAATGTCATAGGTTGATTTGGTCCAGTACGATTAATTGATATAGATGGTGAATCTGGTCGAGAAATACGAATTTCACGTAATGTTGATTTATTTGTTGTTGGTGATGATGATACACGAATTTCAGATCGACTTGGTGAACCACCTGAAGCTATTGTAATTAATGGTGATCTTGAACTAACACTGATGACAGCTATAAATAGTTATTTTTTGTCAACATAAAGTTTTCTCAAATATAATATATTCGATTAATGATTTGACTTTAACTTTTCAACAGTCATGTCATCAATCATTTGACTTACCACGATTATTATTATTAATTGTTGGTCGATGTTGTTGATGATAATGTGGATGCATTAAAATCGTTGGTGAAAATCGTTCTTGTTCAGATAAATATGAATTTGAAAGTGAAGAATCTAAACAAATGTCAAGGAATATTTATATTTTTTTTTTTGTTTGAAAAGAAAACTATTTTAATTTTTTTTTTTCTTTCTCGTCTTTATTTAACTAAAGTTATACAAACAAAATAACACTTCATTGCTTAGTTAAGCAACAAGAATAACAACCTTGATTACTTCATCGAGGTTAATCTTTATACGTAATATACAATCTTTTATTATTCTCTTTTGATGATTGGTTCTGTTGACAAAAAAAACGAGAGTATCGTTCTTTTGATTGTCAACAGATGATGTATACTCATTTAGAGAATATTTTAACTTTCAATTTATCATCAAATCATCGTACGAATAAAAAAAAAATTCTTTGATGAGAAATAACTCTGATAAATAGTTTTCATGTCGAATTTTTTTTTAGTCAAGAAAACGTATCAAAATAAAAAAAAAAAACACGTAGAAAGTCATTGGTAGTGAATGCAAGTTTAAATGAAAATGATTCAGCTGATGATGATATTGATGCATTATCATCATTATCAAATTACTAAAATAGGAACATCAAACATAGATACATTTCTTGCGTCATGCTCATGCATTTATCAGATAGGAAAAAAATAGATTTTTAGAAAAGAAAATTTCTTTTCTTCTTTCTTTCAAATCACCATTTATTTGATGTGCTGAAAATCGACGTTGCGGTCGATTTTGAAGATATTGTTGATAATCTGATAATTGTCGATTATTGTTTGAATACTCAAATGGATCAGGTGTTATTTGTGATCGATAAAATGGTCTCGGAACAATTATACGAGTAGTGGATGATGATAATTGACTTGGCGAATTATGATTGAAACTCATTATTGGAGTCAATATGAGTTGAGGTTGATCACTCCGTTGTTCTTGATTTTGTGTAAAAGTTTCTTTTGGCGATGAAGGAGACGAAGCCATCGTTATGCATATACATATATAGAACTACAAGGATAATATTATATGTATATACGTGTATATGTGTATCAACAACGATAATCAGTAGCCATGTAGACAAATATTGTCTGAAAAAATAAGAACAACAACAACGAGAAAAAAAAGTGGGACAACAAAAAAAAAAACAGAAGGCTATATCGTTACTTTAGATAAACGACAAGCTAAGAACGGGAAAAATGTCAGAATATGTTTTCTGTTCTAACTAGATGACGATCCTAGATCGCATGTTCATTTGTACGAATTCTTTTTCTCTTGTTATTTGTCGCAAATAAGTAAAAACAAACCAAACAATCAAATGCTTGCGGTGCATGATATCCTAAGTCATCATATCAGCTAACTTTTCTTAATAAATGTCAAAGAGACAAAAACATTGCTATTCTAGATGTCTCGTTTGTTTACGGAAACAAGCTCGGCTCGTTATGATATTCAGATGAAAAGAAAAACCCAAAGAAACATGTCAATCTGAATGTGGTAATAAACTCATACAGAAACAATGATACTCAAAGTCAATAATGGATTAGATAAAGAAAAAGGATTAAAATTTAATATTTTTTGTTTTAGTTTTATTTCACAAGTACAGTTACTAGTGAATTGAGAACTAATCAAAACAATAATATATAGATTAATCATTATTTTACTATCTTTGGACGTCCTTTAATAATTTTTTTTATTGACCGATAATTGTTGATCATTTATTATGGTTCAATTAAATGATCAATTTGTATAAAACTTCATTTATTAGAAAAGGAATTAGATGGTTACATGATTTATCTTTTTTTAAAATATAGGTTTTAATTGTTTTTGATGGAAAAAATCTATTTATTACAATGACATAAAAATTCGTTGAATTTAAGATAAATTTTCGACAAGAATCAATTTTTACGAAATTTATGATCATCAATTTAAAAGGTCAAATATTTTCTTTACTGAATATTTTGTGAGAAGTTTAATTATCAAAAATATATTCCATGAAATTTCTTTAAATCAATTATTCCATCGTATGATATGAAATTCATAGTACAAAATATCGCACTTTATATTTCTTTCATAGACAAGATTCTAGAAAGATAATTTGTTTTAGCAATAGCGCTAGGCAATTTTTTCCTCTTTCGAATCGTATATAACTTATTTTTATCAGGCATTCATTTGTAGAATAGCATGAGAACAAATAAGGTCACTCTATAAATAATTCTGTACTTTCCGTATGTGTCATAATAATTGTACGAAACGTCGACTATTAAACAGTGGACAATTTTTCATAGGCACGTGAACATTTGGTTTTAAAACATTCCAATACACTAAAAAATACACTTACAAGTTTTTCTATGTGTTATTTCTTATGAAGTGGTCTCAAGAATTCAGACGTGTTTGGAAATGATTTTTTTGTATGGATCAAAACGGACCACAATATACATAGTTATGATTTTTCAGAACTTTTCAGAAAGTTTTCTACAGAGCAAGTTCTCTGAAAATCACTTTTTATTGAATATTTTAAAATAAAATTGTTTTTTATGTTTTAACAGATGTTAACAAGGACTCTGGCTAGAAAAAAGTACATCATCATACAGTTTAGTGGCTACCACCGTCATCGTTTGGATCTGTTTTCGTGTAGCTGACCAAGTCATAAAGCTTCTTTATGAAATTCTCGGCTCGTACTTCTAGGTCATTTTTTTGTGCTTTTGCTATGTATACGCTTAAGAAATTAAAATTGATGCAAAAAAAAGAATTCAAATGAATAAAAATTTGAAGTATACTTATTGATGATCTTCAAGCGCAGCGTGGAAGAGACTATTGCCTTCACTCTTACAAGTCAAGACTGTTTTGTCTTTTCTTTTTCTTGTTGTTCAAGAATGCTGTACAGTATAATTGATGACAGGATCACTTCCTAGAAATAATCAATAGAAGAGATTAGTAAAATTTTCTGTCTACATTTTTGAAAGAGGCAGAGTGAAATGTCATGGAATGGTCAATTGATGAAAATTCGTGAACAACTCACACTACCAAACCTATAGTTAGTTTTCTGAACTAAACAATATGGATTAGCACAAAGAAGAAAAGAATTTTCGACCTTTATTGTCAATGGTTGATGTTCGGAAATTACCCGTTAGATCTAATTGATTCAAATAAAGCTAGTTTTTGCTTCTATTTCGTTAAGAACTAAACTTCATGCTTTTTAATCTCTGTAATATTTCTTCATTCGCATCAATTTAGAACATCAACTCGAAATCCTGTATGGTAACATAGTTTATCATTTGTACACTTGGTTATTAGACCATGATATTAATTATTTTTTTTTTATGAAGAATTGAAGTTTGTTTCTGTAGTACGATTAATAGTAAAATAATTTATATCTTGTATTTTATTTTGATCTTTTCATTCAGGTGATCAAATGATGCAGAGAAGTCAGTCCACACTACTCAAATCAAACTACGTCGTACGAGCCGTTAAAGCTTGTATACTGCGTGGAATATAAACTTTAACTTTGTAATTTTTGTTGCTCTAGTTAAAAATCTTGCATTTTTTTCTCTAAGCACTCTTCACTTGATTCAAATACATCAATCACAGTAAAGAGTAATTCTTTACATTCTTTTTCTGCTGTTAGGAGTTTGATTTATCCATAAAACTTTACCTATGAACGCATTTTAAACGAAGGAATACAAAAGTATTACTGAAGATATTTACCATTTTCAAAAGTAAATTAATAGGGTCTTATATAGATAATATACCAGTTCCATCGTCATGTCTACTTTTTCTCGATATTTGAGCTTTTCTGGCATAATGATGTTCTGCTTAAGTAGTATGCCTATTAATATTTTTACTCGTAGTCGAATAAGAGACTCTCTATCTTGCATTTAAACATCTTTTTTTTTGGTGAATGAAGCATTGCTTCATTGTGAAAGTGATGGCAAGATATTATCAGAATGGTTGCTGACGCATTCTATGTTACGAATAGTTACATGAGAGCTACAAAATATTTTGAAAAAAATTAACATTTCATGTAAAGTCAATTCATTTTTTTTTTTGGCTGACTTAGACGTTAGTTTCGTGGAAATCTTTGTGAAGTTGAAAAGTTCTCCTTTTATCTAACTCCTCATTTAAATCAGTTAAACAGCATTTCCTTTATCAGTATGAGTCAGAAAGGATGTAGTATTTTATATTGGAACTGAAGCAATCATCTCGACTGTACATTCAAATCAAGACTGTTATTACAAAATACAAAGATTCAAAGCCTTTCTCTTGTCTATAACTGAACCAGAACCACAGCCGAACGTCATCAACTTAGTTTAACTAAGGACACGTACCAGACAGAGAAAAGCATAATGTGAAAGTTTTGCGGGATTTGAAGCTGTGCTTCATTGAGCGCGCTCACTATACTGAACATATCTTTCTAATTTCCTTGCAAAACGATACCTTTCGCTAGAATGACCGAAATCTGACCTTTTTTGGGGTCTAAAATTTTCCAATGCCTGAAAGAAGTATGCTAAAATGTTTGTAACATAAAAAGAAAGCGTTGTGAAAAGCTCTTCAAAAGCTGCATGAACAAATCCCTGCTGATATACTTTGATGGTTTTCTATATGGCTGTTATGATCTGTTTCGATAAGACAAGATTATATTGTCTTGCGTGTCTGCCATTTTCTTGCTCTGCTCCTCTCTTTTCTTCCTTCTTTTTTTTGCTCATCTTCTCTGATGTCTAATATCGTGGTAAGTAGCGCTACCATGTAGGTCTTTCATTCTGAATATGGGGAAAATTATTAGGACTAGTCATTAGAAATCTGCTATTACAATTTTTATAGAGCTTTTCACAAGACATCTTTTTAAAAAAATGAAGATTTTATCATTTACTTAAGCCGAAATATATGCGAAATAAAACGTGTTACAAACATTTTCGCACATACGATATTTAATTGTTTCAGACTCTTCTCCATATCGACTAGTGGTCAAAACTAAATCTCTACTAAAATATCAGTCCATTAGTAAAACTTAGTTTATTCAGTCAAGACTTCATACATTTATAGAATTCAAAGATGATTCTCTTGATCAACTTGAAACTGTACATCGAGTGATGTATTTGTTTCAACAATCAGGTATAAAAAGTCGCCGATCGACCTCTAAGAGGAGAAATCCGGAGTAAAAAAAGAAATTTCTTGAACGAGTTTTTTTAAAACTGAATTTTACCAAATGTTTCCAGCGATCGGTTTGCTATGTTCATGTGATTTTTATCTGAAAATGATCAAGGCTAGAAAATAGATTTATCGCCGTTTGTCCTTTATTGGTTTTAATATTCTTTGTTCTATACAAAACCTGTAATCTCACCATAAAAGCTTTTTTTTTGTGCACTTTTGAGCTCTTTACTTGATGAATTATACATTAATTTATTTGTATGTAATAATGATGATCGGATATGATTACAAACTGCTCCAAACAATTTAGATAATTTCATTTCATGAAGTTTTCAAATCTGTTCTGTTTGACTATACTTATATCAGTAAGCATCAGATCGAACAGCATCAATATACTTTTATAAACTCTTACTGCTATATAACAGTTGACTCATCATATCCATAGCGTGAAAATCCAGATAGCAATGTACCAAGGACGATAGAGAAGTAGTTGAGTAGTAGGTCGTGCGTGGGTAAGGTGGGTGAGTGAATCGCTTCCTCATCTTCCCATCTGGAAACACTAACCTTCAGATCCACGTTGGTAGTAGGAAGGTAGCTGAGTGGGTGGAGAAAGGATCCGTGTCTATCCCTTGCCCTCAAAATTTTAAGATCTTCTCTGTTATTTCTAAATAGAGTGCTACTCAACTCAGGTAATGTATCGTTAAACAAACGTAGTATATTTTTTGGTTTGATGATTTGGGTAATTCTTGTAATAATAATTGTGTCGAACTTCAAATGGGACATAAATTCGAGAATAGTAGGCTCACTTAATTCGTACCAACCAAACATAGTTTTCAAACATTACTCAGACGAAAGTTGAGAAAAGTTCTCAATCAATGTGCTAGTTTAGTGTCAAACATTCGTTTTCTGGCTTGAATGTGTTTGCAATCCTAACTTTTTCTTTAGTATTTTTTCGTATTAGTATAAAAGTGATCAACTAGATGGGTCGCAATCGCTTTACCGAAAATAGCTTTGCCGACAAAATGTTTTGCCGACATGTACACTTTGTCGACAATTTATTTCGCCGACAAAAAATTGAAGTCAAAAATAAATTTAAATTTATTATAGATACAGTGATATATATGTCAGCGTTCATACTTGAATGTGTCCACAATCTCGGATTGGTCTAGGCCAATGTCACATTGGACGTACTATTTTCAGGCGAATCTTAGATTGCCTAGGCTAGTCCGAGATTGGACGTATATGCGGGCATGAACGTGATATATATACATAAAGAGATAAAAGAATCCAGAATTCAAAATGTTATTGCTAAACGTGGTAATAGATCAACTATGGATTTTCTTCGGGGCATTGCCCATAATCTTTCACTTTGAGTATTTGTAATTTTGATTAAAAGAATTTAAAAAGTTCAAGAAAATAAAGAATTTTCTAAAAAAAATTAATCAGCTTTTATTAATATTAACAAATTTTGTCTGTAAAACAAGTTGTCGACAAAGTGTACATGTCGGCAAAACAATTTGTCGGCAAAGTGATGCGTCGGCAAAGTGATACGGACCCCTCAGATTGATATTCGAAATCAGCATGGTTGATAACATCAAATTGGATGACTTTTGTCTCAAACGCGGTTTATCAATTCGTATACATTTCTCGTGAGTAAAAATGTAAATAATAAATGAGCTATTAAACAATGAAAAATTCTTCAGTAAAAATCACAATTATTTTTGATTATGAATAGTATAATCGTCTTCAATCGATGAAAATCATGTGACATGTCTGTCATTACACATACTACAGTTTTTTCAAGCGTACTGAAGTGTCCTATATACATCACGGATGTTCCTCTCGACATGAATTTATCTTGAAATCTGACATTAAATAATCAATTAAAATTGACTCAAACTAACGTAATTGGTTACTATTTATTAAACTGACTGTTAATCGATTTGAACCCTATTTTTTAAATGTAATTGTTACATTTCAATTTGTACAAAAGTTTTATCTTATCAATGTTAAATGAGCTCAGTTTAGTGATAACTTCGTAGTTTCACAATATGAAAAGTAGAAAGAAAATGAGGATTTGGCATGCAAACTCGAGATAAATTATCGGCGTATGATTCATTTCTGAGGTGAAAATCGATTAATGTCCAAAAAATTCGAGATAAATCGATTATAATTTTGATATTATTTCACAATAATCGAGTTGACTATCTAAACTATGTCTATAGGATTTTCAAATTTTAATTACTACTTTTTTTTCATGTGGTTAGTTATATTTCAAAGTCGACAGAGCAACATTCAATCTATTCGTGGAAGTTTCAGGAAAAATCTGTAATGTATCATTAATTTCAAGAGTGTAACTGACAGTACTTCCAAATATAAAAACTCTTTACTGCAAGAAAACTAACAACGCACAGGTATTCTTAAAAAATGACAAAAAAGAAATAGAAATTCGATTCTCGCAAAAAGTGACACAAGAACGTCTACTTTTACCTTTCTTTCTTCGTTCGCTTCAAAATAAACTTTCAGAAGATGAAGGAAACGAAAGAAAAAAAAAAAGATGCGCCTGAGTGAGTATGTATGATGAAAGCAACGAGAAACACATTTGCCTATCATTATATTTCATTCTTTTGTTTTTTGGTTAAGAAACGATACGTGAAGTAAAATTTTTCGATTAAGAATTGTGTGTGTGTGTAAATAACACAGATCAAAGCAATGTCTTCGTATGTTATGAAAACAATATTTGGACATGAATTTGATAAAGTTATAAAAGGTATGATGGGTATTCATTAACCTCTAATCATCACTATATTTCTGTCGTTTTTTAGAGTTAACTGTCGGTGAAAGTGTCGATGAAGAAAAGGAAGATTTCGGCATTTCTGGTAAAGATCTGCTTGTAAGTGTAACAGATTTTCTTTCCAAAAAAAAAGCTGCACTTTAGAATGTTTCAAATCTTATTTCGCTACTACTAGGCTGAACAAAAGAGACAAGCAGCTATGGAAAAAGAACGAAAAGCAAGACAAGCTAAGATGAAAAAAGAACGTGAAGAAGCAAGACAGAAAATTCGTGATAAAGTAAATAGTACAGAAGCTTCCCGCATCGCATTCCATTTCTAAGAAAATTTTCGTTCTCTGTCTATTTTCATAGTATAATATCAAGAACACAGATGACCTCTCGACTCCAGTCCACGGTAAAACAATAACAACATTGAATGAAAACAAAGCAAGAGAAATGCATCAAACGTCAAATGTAGAAAATCAAGGTAGATGGTTCGGGTGAATGAGAGGAGTGCATACTGCTTTCATAACAAAACTGTTTACAGTATTCTTTTTTTGCTCTTCCCTATGTTAGGCATAAATTAGTGTCTTGTCTTGCTCTGCAAGTTAAAGATATACTTTTTACTCAGTAGAAATCTACGCTAAATGTGCATAATACTGCTTTTCTTAATTAATTACCTAACAAGGCACCAACAAAATATGATTTTTTAGCGCAACTTTCAGTTAGTCTACAGGTTTTTGCTGAAAATATTCGCAAAAACCTCCAAATCTATTCAGAGCAGGTTAAATTTGATGCCCTATTCTGCCTTGCAAACAGCTCTGTTTTACACTATGTGGAGTTAAACGATCTTTTTTCTGCCTATTTATTTTCTCTTCTTTTCTAATTAGGTTTCAATCCAGTGGAAACGACGACAAATGTGTTTAATAATTTAAAGAAAAAATTCGGATGGAAATGACATTTTTTTTGGTTAATTGTATAGCACTCAGTCTTACGTTGCTTTTATAAGTGTGATTTTTATTTGTTCGCATCCTTTTTACGTTCAGCTTTTATCGATTTTCTGTATCATGTTCTTGATTTGACTGATTCTTTTCGCTATTCATTTGTAAACTGCAGAATATTGTGTGTGGTTTTTGGGGGATTTATTTTTGTTTCAATTCTTTAAATGTATTCTAAAGATTGATACACAGAAAACTGAATCGTGTTTCGTGCGCTAATCATCTAAACAAGAGAGTCATCTCTTCAGACGCATTATATTTCAGCTTTTCTGACCTTTATTTTCATTACAAGAGACTGAGACTCGGTATGACTCTCTTCTGAAATGTTTGCATCACGAGAGCTTTTTCCAGCATTACCTTTGACGGGCTTCAACAATATGCTTTCCTGAATCCGATCATCCTTACGCTATGTCTAAATCGTTCACTGTACTACTAGCTCATTCAAGTCTCATTTATTAGTGAAGCAACTCTTATGACTGCTCTAATGCAGTATAAAGCTGCCGTTTCTGAAAAGTATTAACTTCCACTTTCATTTCTTCTGCGTCTCTCAAGGTTAAATTGCAATTACTTTTTTTTCTCACTCCCTTCTTTCTGTAAAACATATTGTGATGACGTTTTTTTCGTTTCAAAGAAATGAAAAGAAAAAAAGGGTGTCATACAGGTAAAAGTATGAAAAATGAAAGTAACAAAACAGACGCGCATACATAGAAATGAGTTTTTAGGTTATTTTTCTTAAGACCCCTCCCTTCAGCATTGATTTACCACTTAGAACGGACCGTTTGTGCTGAAAGTTTCAGAAATAAATGATCTTTGTGAGAAACACTTGTGATAAAAATAACTTCGTCGCTATTAGAGGTACAGAGCTCTGGCTGATTTCAAATTTTCTTGACCGATGCTGAGAAAAATTCAGTTTCTTCGATCAAGATGAACTCTTGACAAAAGTTCAATCAAATCAAAATGCTGATTTTCTTTGGTTTCAATGATATCATGTTCTCTGTCAATTTACACATGACAAAGAAGCTAAATAAGAGATAATTGATGCATGTCGTTCGTATTATTGAGACAATATGAAAGAATTAGAACTGATTGAAATGTTTAAAAGCGAATATCGATCAAAAGAAGCTCTTTGATGGTATTTAAAGAAATCATTTCTCTACAAAATCACTAAAAAAGCACTGAGAATGAAAGATTTGCCAGAATGTTTCGTTTGAGAACATCAAAAAATGGTTCGATCTGGTGAAGAATTATGAATCGTCTATCAAGGAATCAAATGAAGAAATTCAAAGAAAACGAAGGTAAATTGGTTTCAATTAATGACTTTTTCACAGCATGTATTCATCGTTCAACTGCTTTGAACCAAGGGATGAAACCTTCAAAACAAACAGATCATATTTTTGTTGTCATAGCAATTCAATGCTATCTAAAACATCTGAGCAACAGTATCATTGTTGATGATCTATGTGAACAAAAACAAGAAATTCTCTTCAATTTATATGTGACTTTTCGATTGAAGAGTGTGAGAATGGAGGAAGAAATTTTCTTGATTGCAATAACTGCATCGAACAAAGGTCAAATTATCAAAGAAAAATACATCAAAGACTCCTATCGTTAAATGGAAGATTTGAACATAAACATTCTCTTTGAATGACTCATGTGTGATATGGGTCTATGGAATCAATCAGGGGTGGGTGTCTTCTCTCTAGCAACACTCACACCCACACACAAATTTGACTGTTTAGAAATTCAAGGCATGTTGTGATCATGATCCATTTTTCTATCACAATTAAATTCGAACAGTGATCTATCATCACTAGATTCTTGCTTGAAATAACTCGTCAAATGGTTGTATACAGAATGAAAAATGCTTTTCTAAATCATTAATCAACGGTGAAATTTTCGAACAGAAGAACAAATTATGGTTTAGAAGATAGAATGAATTGATTTATTTTCCACCGTTGTATGAAATCATAAAACTGGCTCTTCCATATTATCATAAATATCAAGTACGTTGTCTACTCATTCACTCATGAAAAATCGAATTGTCAAGGATTTTTTCATCAGCGAAAGGCAGCTTTTGTAAATTTTTTCGCTCTAAATTATGCAACATATTCTTTTTGTTTCTCAGCATAAACTGGCTTTGCTTACAGACTGCTCTTGTTGTCAAACATCACTTTTTTTAAAAATTAAAGTAATAATGTTCTTCAATGTCTAAGTATTTCAATAAAAGCTTCTTTAAATAAATAAACTCATGGTATAAAAATTCTCAATAGCGTGTTCATGTCCGTGTCACAGTCCGTGAACTAATCTCGGATTCGCTTTCTAGATATCTATTTCAACAGTTGTATTTGTCATGCGTGCTAATCAGTTCATAGGAGTATTGACTTCTCTGTGTTTGTTTTTCATGTTGCAGTAAACTATAAACAACATTTGGTGATAATGTTAACGATGTAGTCTAATTTATTATAACGGATTTTGTATTATTTTATTTTTCATTCGTAACAAAAAAAGAAAGCCCTCGTAATTATTCTTGTGCTGTAATTTGATTACTGTTGAATCGATCATAGAATTCTTTAGTTCGTTGTTCAGCAATTCTGAACTTAAATCTTTGTATATCAGGCCCCATTCCAATACTTATTTGAAGAATCAAATANTGGAAAAACAAAGTAGATAGTTTTGTAGAGTTTGAAATTCTCTATTTTTTGATATATAAATGAGTATTTTTCATGAACAGGAATTAAACAAGAAAAGCAAAAATATTTAGTGCAATCTAATCTGGCCCACCCGTTATTTAGATATTCGCAATTTTGTGATCTAAGATACTATAAATAACTTTTAAGGTTTCTTTATAATATCCCGATGCTCTAAATAACCACTCTAATTTTTTGTTCTGATTCCGAATATCCTATTAGTTTTGACTCAAATTAAACTTTTTCTGATTGAAATCTTCTAAATATTGTGTTGAAAGATAAAGGTAGATGATAAATATGCTAGCAGTGTCTACCATCACATTGAATCGATATCTGGGATTGAAGAACCATTAAAGAGTTATTAAATTCATAAATGCAATTGTGTTTTGTCTTGCCATTGATATATGATTGAATGGAGTTGCCTAAGAAAAGTACTAGGTAGCTCACTTGAACTTTTACATGCCTTTCATTAAATTTCTCTTGGGCATTTTATTCGTTGTTTTTCTTACCAATTCTCGACTGCTCACTTCTTCCCCTAAAATCAGGTCAATTTTAGCAAAGATCTTCTAATCGATTTTCCTTGATTCTAACCACCTCGGAATATTTTTGATTACAATTTTCCTTCTTTGATGTCAAATGTAAGTTTAATGAAACCTAGAAACAATTAAATGACATCTCGACTAAGTTGAGAATGCAAATTAAGGTGTGAAGTACTCTCCACTTTCCATTCTTCAATTTCGAACAACATTCTGTACCCCGAATAATGTTCTTTGATGTCAAACCGAAAACTGATCACCAGTTGCCGACTTCCTGACCTACTGAAAAGTGGTATTTCAAGGGTCGATATGGAAGTTCGGCGCACTCCTCTTTGATGAATTTTGACGGGTCACAATAGTAGAGATTTGACTAGTCTATATTTCAAGCACTCTAGATTTTTGTGAAATTTCAAAAAATTTATTTCCTACATTCCTTGTTTCTCGAGCACTCGGTATCTATCTGATATTTTTGCAGAAGAGGAGATTCCAATATATATACATATGGTTACGAAGCTTGTACAGATCAAACAAGTGAACTAAATATGGAGTTTAATCTAAAATAAAAATACGTGCCTTCATGAAATATATTGAACATCAATTTTATTTAATTTTGGGTGGGTGTGGTTGTGCGTTTTGTTTTTACTCATTCACATGCTCACCCACACCCATCCACCCACCACGTTCATTACTTCTGCACTATTTTCATTCGATGAATTTGATTAATTATAAGACACGAAAATCATTACATTAGACTCATTCATGTTTTCGAAAAAATTCAAAATATCCAATTATAGTTTCCTTGGAATTTTATTTGAACTACCGAATTCTTACCAGGTTTCAGATGAGTTAACTTGTCCATACTTTTGTCGAGTGAAATCGTTTTTGATCGACGACTATCATGTAAAATACATGATGAAACATCATTTTTTCTTCAAAAAAAAAACATTGTGAAAAATGGTGAATTAGAGTTTATCTATACATTTGTCCTTACGCATACGTGTTTTTCAAAAATGAAACGTGAAAGGAAAAGAAGGATCTCATGTGCTGCTTTTTGCAGCATAAATTATTTAAACTTGGTACTTTTAGTTATATCTGCTTCTTGTGGATATAGAGTAAATTAAACGTGTCAAAAGTTTAGTATAGAACCTCTCGAAAGACAAGATTCCTGGAATTCATGAGAGAGCCTAGGAAAAGTTAGTCACACTTGATTCTTCTCGATATTCATATGTGAAAGAGACTACACCATTATCATGCATGCTTTGCATGACATCGCTGTAAGAAATGTGTAACATCTCTAAAAGACATGCAATTTTTCGTGCATTTAATCATCAGAAATATCTTTTTATTGATGACAGTCATCATGCCTCTCATGGAAAAATTTCATGAAAATTGTGTGAAAAACATCGACTTTTCCATGTATTTGCTTCATCGGTAGACATCTTTACACTATATGTTCATATGCTTATCATGATTACATTATTTTCGATTTGTACGAAACAGAAATGTTATTATCAAAAACATTGCGCTAATTGAAGGCTTTCTCAAATGAAAAATATTTGAATAATCATTATCTCTCTATTTTAATTAATTATTTCTTGTAAAATCTTGTTTTTATCTTATCTTTATGACAATAAATTAAGTGTATAACTGAAGTTAGAATGATATGTTAATATAGGGTTGTAGCATTAACTGTATTCGCATAATCAGAAATATCAGCTAGCCTTGTTTGATGTGCAGGTCAGATTAGAAAAAAGTAGTCTGCTGACAACTTTAGCTCGATAAAATATCATATACCTCTAGAATAGATAGTAATTAAAGAAATTCATGTAAGAATAAAAAGTTTTCTGCAAGACATGTGTTTTCATTCCTAATAGTTCTGTGCTTGTCTGTCTTCATGGCAATTCCTGTTATTTTCTATTATTAATATAAATCTTCTATTGAAATAATACATACGCTTCTTCAGTGTATTTCTCGCTATTTATGTTCGTCATTATAATCTTATCTCATTTTAAAAAAAAATATCATCATCAATGTTCACCAACACAAAACTTCTTTTCATTTTGATTTCAGTTAGTAACATAGATCGCTCTATTGCTACAATTGAATTAAATGTTTAGTTTATTTATTGATATTTAAAAAACATTAGAAAAGGAAGATTGTAATGAAAATGGAATGTTTTTCTACTTAAAAACGACGATAGAGCAGCATGATGAGTGTAGTAATAACGCCAAAAACAACGAAAGATTGTTGTCGAATAGATGATACACCATTGCACAAGTCAGATGTACAACAGCATTTCGAGTTCTTTCCAATAAAGGGTAAACTCACTGTCACACATTTGTTTTCGCCCTCTGTGCATTCACTAACATCAACGACCTCCCGACTAATAATACCACCAAAGACTTTGCTTTTCTGTAAAAAAAAATGTCATTAGTCTTGATAAAAAAAGAGAAATGTATGAAAATACGTACGTAACAACGTTCATTAGGTTTTGCCTCTACTTTCCAGACATCTTTAGCTTGTCCTTTATCAAACGTATCACCACAACCTGCATCGGTTAGAGTATTACACACATAGCATTTATAGGCGTGACCAGTCCAGATGCCTATAAAGATTTTATAATTGGATAATTCTTCAAAGTATATTCTACATTTATGACTTACTAAATGAACAAACAAGGGCGAGAAGAAGTAATTTCATGATTTGATTCTGGTTAAAATGTTGCTATTAATTGTTAATCAAAAGCTAAAATAGGCGAAACATGGAATTAAGGTCTTTATTACTCTAGTATATATATATGTTTATCGTGAACGTCATTATTCGTTATCTAATATTGCAACACAATTGTGCAAAATTTATCGTTAACACAAGTTTTCGTGTTTTGTTTTTGAATCAATGCCGTCCTTGGTTGCTTTCCATTGCGAACTATCTTGTTTCTTATCGTATCAACAGAAATTCTAAAACATTATGGAGTATACATGAGTAATGTAAGAGATGTGTTGTGCAATGACGTCGATGATTGGTTAGATATATTTTATCATAGCTATACCAGTGAAAAGTGAGGGTGTCCATTTCACACAACTGCTTATGCTACAAAAATTAAATATTTCGAAACGATATTGGATTGTAAACTGTCGTTCTCTTCGCATATAAATAACGTTGAATCAAAAATACGAAAAAATCTAACTATATTTAAAAGTCTAGCATCCAGTCATATTGCTGAGTGAAGACGTGGTCTATCGGCTTTAGAATGCTTAGATTACACCTCACCATCAGTGAATTTTAAATATATACCCAATATTGTCTCTATCTAATTAAATAGGCAGGTATCTAAAGATCAATTCATGGATGACATGATGTAACGAACATCGAAATTTTCCAATTTATGTAAATACAAACATTTGACGAGATAATCTCGATTCACTGGTCAAAATTCATCGTCACGATTCTCCAAAGTAACCCTTCGGTTATCGGCGACTTTCTCCAACGCAAAATGTATCTGATATACATACAGGAATTCAAAAGAAATCCAAACTTGCTGAAAGAAAAACGAACAATAGTCGAAAAAGGAAGAATGAGTTAAAAAATAAATAGTTTAATCAACGAACATGAACCCTCTTTATTTGATTGCACCTTTTGCTTCTAATTGTAATACGCTAATGTTACGGAAAAAATTGTCCTGTTATTACTCTTAATTGACATAAGTCACTATCTCTTTTGATCTGTACTAATAGAAATGTTTAATTCAATCTATGTTCATTTCTTTTTTGTAAGTCTATTCAATAGTACATCATTTTCATTTTACTCTTTCCTTGTTTTTTTTTAATACTTGTTAAGAATTCAATGCTAATGTGATATGAACCATTGCTTTTTGGAACTGTCATTTGTAACTAAATAAAATGTGTAATTCATGTGGTTTTCTTTTGTTCTGATCATAGAAACCATGCTCATCCATGACACCGAAGCATGAGGACAAGCTATACACTTCTCGATGAAATAAAAGCATAATAATAATGATAATAAACGAGGGATGTTCATTGATGCATAAATGTTTCAACATATGTACATTTGAAGTGCAAAAAAAAGATTGCCTGCCTTTTGTTTTCCGTCAAAGAAAATTGACTGTGAATACTTTTGAACAGAAAACTGATACTCAAGGCCTCAAAATTCCTTCTTTTACAAAGACATTGTAAGATAAGTACGCACAGGTACTGTTCTGCGCCTTCATCGATGATATATTACGCCATTCTACAGAAAATAAAATACACATTTTTGTTGTCAGTAACGAAATGTAGGTTAGCTATAATATGAATCAAGTTCTGTGTTGACGATTCATCATAGAGGTATAAAAACAAAATCAAAATCGTATAGTTTAAGGGTGTAGTTGTGGGGGGTGCAAGTGTGCGTGTAGGTGTGGGGATGGGAGTACAAGTACGGCTGTCATTGAAAACATAGGCGAACATTGAACTCAACAGCTACACTTATACGCCCCGCTCACACTCACACCCACAGACTTACATCCATACACTCACAGACTCACACCCGCACCCTACATAAATGATGATATCGATCTATATATAACAAGCATGTTGGATAAATCCAAGCAGAAAATAAAGAAATAGAAGGAGAAACCCAATATTGAGAATAAGATGATACTAGGAAAATTCCGAATGGATGGAAAAAGACCGAAAGGAAAAATGTCGAAAGTAGAGGCGCCACTTTCCACATGTTACCGCATGACTTACATGTTTTGTGGCGCCTCTATTTTCGACATTTTTCCTTTCGATATTTTTCCATCATACCAAAATTCCAACATAGCGATAAGGAAAATTCCTATATTAACAGTTTTCAACATATACTATTGGAGAATTCTTGTGAGTAATGACCGTGGTTGGAAAATGCCTACTCAATACTATCAAAACGAAAAAGAAAGCAGTTTTTTCTTCTTTCTTCGATAAAGAGCGTTATTATTGAGAGAAAACATTAATCATTTGCTTGCTTCGTTGTTTCAAGAAATGGCTGAATCATTCGATATAAAGAATTCTGATAAAACGGTTTTGTATGCATTTCGTTTTGGAACATCTGATAAACTTGTACATCTCACACAACAAGAACTTAATCGTATTCCTTACTTATTTAATCTTGTCGTACATAAAGATGATTTTTCATCAGCTCAAAACGAAAATGGTGAATATGTATTGAATCATCCAATTGAATATACGTGGTTCATGGCAATTTTTCATTCAATCACTTCCGAACAACCGTACACATTATTTGATGAACTACCAGAACATGATTATATTTTGGATGTACTTGACCTATCTGACTATCTTGGCATTGATTCGTTTCCTCTACCTTTTCTAAAAGACAAAACTTTACTACTATCAAATTCAATCGAAATTGATACCACTAAAAAACATATCAAATATCATAAAGCAACTATCTCAGAAGCACGTCAGACAGCTGCAGAGTTCATTATAGCTCTTAGTAAAAATGAATACGATTTAAATGATTTGGACACACGAAATAATATTGTTTTTTTGATCGAAATCATTCTCTCTAGTGCAGCTGTTTTTAAATCACGATTTCGTCACCACACTGTAAAAGTAGCAAAAGAATGTTGTTATTCATTCTTTTCTCAACAGCAAAAACGTCTACTACTTACTGCTCAACGAATTGCTAAGTATCAAAAGATCGAGTCCTCCATGTATTTATGCAACGATGATAAACCTCTTCCGGACAATTTCTCGAATACGTTCTCTTGGAGAGGTGTTTATGTGTTAAAAGAAGACGAACGCAGTGATCTTCTATCGACAAGTTCGAAAGACACATCCTTATATAATTTATTTCAAAGGATTGGTGAAATTTATGACTGGCAAAATATAATGAGCTCGTATGAGATTCCAATTTTGTCATTTCCAAGGATGCAATTCTTTTCAGCACGACGGTCATATCGTCGACGAAATTTTCGGTATATTTATTCTTATGAAGAGTCATCCATCAACGAAAACGAGGAAAATCGAAAGAAAAATGAAGCACGAGAAGCTCGATCAGGGCATTTCAATACATTACCTACACGACCTAAAGTCGACAAATTCAAACATCAATTTGGTTTAAAAACTCAACAATATCGATAAACAGACTATTTTCCGTGAAATATTTTATTTTTTATTTAATTTAGATAATAGACAAGAGAAATCTTTCTAATAACGCTTCGTGTGCCGGTCGTATCCTGGTAGTTATCTATGTATGAGTGTAAGGGAGAATGTGGGGGTATGAATGATAAAGAGAAGATCCACATTCACACAGAAGTGAAGTTGAGTCTGGATTCTAGTATATTTGTGCAGAATTCGTCTAGGAACATGTTCCAAAACTCATAGTCATATTACAAGTAGAACTCGATTAGCTCTATTTAATGGTGCAATCAGGTTTGCCATAGATCAAATCATGGTTCCAGAAATCCAAAAATGATGATATTTTCTTATCGGAACTTTGAATCCAGATTCGAGTAATTTCGTGCGGGACTCGTTCAAAGACATGTTCCAAGCACAACTCAATGAACTCCAGCGAATGGTATGCTAGGATTTCATGTAAACCAAAATATGATTTTCAGATTTTATCTCGCGCCATCTATCGACCTGAAAATCATTCTTGAAGCTATTAGAAATCTGAGCATACCGTTGGGTAGATCTCGTTGGGTTGTGCTTGAAACATGTCTTTGAACGAATCTCGCACGAAATTGCTCGAATTTGGATTCGCAGTTTCAATAGGAAAATATCATAATTTTTGAATTTCTGGGATCACGGTTTGACCTATAGAAAACCTGATTGCACCATTAAATAGAGTTCATCGAGTTCTACTTGTAATATGAATATGAGTTTTGAAACATGTTTCTAGACGAATTCTGCACAGATATACTAGACTTCAGACCCAACTTCACTTACATCAACATATCGGTGTGAATTAATTAACCCTTCGTTGGTATCGTGGGGTCCATGTAGATTATAATCAATCCTTCGCTAATTGCTGGCCTATTGGTATCAATGACATAATTTAATATCATTGTTTTGTCTTCTACGTAAGGTGTGATCCGAGTTTGAAACAATAACTTTGACAATATTAATTAAATCGAAAAGAATGTTTATTTTATTAATTAATTTTATTAGACATTCTATGGTTATTTGTCACTAATTGACTACGATAAAGAGAGACTAATATTGTTGGGGAATATTTTAATTGTTCTTTAATACTTGAAGTAACAAAATTCTCTCATCGGTAACTCTTGGTTTTTATATTGAAATGGAATAATAAAAAGTTAATTAAGGATTGGATTGTCTTGTTAATTATTTTTAAATAAAATTCTAAAATAATTCAACCTATGATGAAGATTAATTAAATAATGAACAACTATATTGAATTAATATGTACGATGTAAATTGATAAGAAAATAATTCCAATAACACGCTTTTAAATTATCAGAGAGAATTTATCGAAGAGATTGCATGGTCATTTAAAATATGTTAATTAATCAATTCAATAATTCGTCAATTAACAATTAAATATATAACTCAATGACAAAAACTAGTATCATCACTATAAATTAATAATGAATATGTTGAACAAAATTTTGAAAATCCTAAGACTAAAACATGAGTTAGTAAATAAGAATCACCGATTAATAAATCGTCTTTCATCATCAAATAAAACAATAATTCAGATTTAATTACGATTTAAAATTATTTTTGTTTTTAAAGTGACATAACCATTGAAATGTCTAAAAAAAACATGCAGATTATTCATAAAATATAGAAAAATAAAAACTGATAAAGGCGAAAATACTAATGAAAAAATTAGAAGAAGAGAATCTCGAATGTCGGATAAATATTAAAGATTATTAATCAGCTATCTATTTGAATATTATCTGCGATATTAAATAAAAGCTTCTTTCAATGTTATTTTCTATTATACAAGAATGACGTTCTCACTGACAATTCAGTTCTTGTCTATGGATAAAAACTTTTTTGTATGTTTTGTTCAAAAGATATATGCAGCCGTATTGTCTTCATTTCCTGTATTAGCTAATAAACTTTCTTCACTTTTACTTAGTGAACATCAAAAAGATTTACATTTACCACGATATACAGTATCTTCAAGAGCCCTGTACTATTTCTCAATGCATCTTACACAATTCTATTTGTCCTGATCTACTAATAAAAATTTCTTTTTGATTTTTTTATTAGGAATTATTGAGAAAAATGTATATATGATTCATTGTGAATTTTAAATTCTCGTTCATAGTCAGGAGACACATTCTACATGTTAGCAGATGAATATGATAATCAACACATACAATTAGACAGGGATTTCATCTCTCATAAATTCTATTTTTCTTTGAGAGACCTTCTACAATATCTTTTCATTGAAAAAAACTAAATGAAAGGTATGATGGTAAAACAACTGTTGATCATTGAATGCTTGCTCCAGCAAGATTGAAGATTGAGAGTAAGGATAAAAGTAACGTTGACATGCAATTTTCAAAATATTCAAGAATGAATTTTTAATTCATAAGTTCTAACAAAGTACTATTGATGAGAAAATTTTATAGGATCTAATATCGAAGAACAACTATTGTGCATGTCTTAATTTACATATATACATACATCATATAAAAAAATATTCAGATATAGATGTTTGACGTATTCAATAGCAGATGCTTACTTCAAGATAATACACATGATTACTTAAAAAGAACATTTCATTTTTAATTCAATAATCTTATTCAAAAACAGAAAATAACTGATGTGACAAAAGACAATGCAGTTAAAATAAGATAACATGAAATGTTGTACTATATTATAATGCTGCATAAGGCTAATAGCAATGTCTAAGAATAATGTGGAGATAATTCAGTGATGCTTTGAACGAGTAGAGAGTGATTTATTTGTCTATGTCATTCTAGTTGTCCGTAATTCGAAAATGGAGTTTCTGTAGTCGGATTTTTCGGAAAAAATGTAAGTTGATATTTTGAAAAACTGAATCGTCTACTACATTCAGAATTTAATGCTCATTCCGAGTATAAGTTTTGCATTCGGTTTAGTGTAAAGTAGATGTTATTACTTATCTTTTTTTATCAGATTGCATCACACTCTGTTTGCCACCAAATAAACAACTTGTTGCTAAAAATATTTATACACGCAGTTGAACGACAATCATTAAGACAGGCATATAATAATGATGAAAAAAATAATAAAATAAAAATTCAATGGTTTTTATTTCAAACGCTTTTTATTAGTTGGCATACATTCCTCGTGAGTAACTGTTGCACAATGAAAAATTCCTCAGTACAAATCACAAACATTTTTGATTATGGATAGTATAATCGTCTTCAATCGAATTGATAGATTGGTAATCAATTAATTGAATTTGAATTACTGTTCAATCGATTAAAATCATTTTTCAAGGCTAGAATCAAAATCATTGATTACAAACCGAAAAGATTCAATCGATTTCTTTTCAATACTACAGTTATTTCAGGCGTGCGGAAATGCTCTATATACATCACGGATGTTCCTTTCGACATTAATTTATCTTGAAATCTGAAATTAAATAATCAATTAAAATTGACTCACACCAACACAATTGGTTATTAATTATTAAACTAACTGTTAATCGATTTGAACTCTATGTTTTAAATGTAATTGTTACATTTCAATCTGTAGAAGAGTTTTATCTTATCAATGTTAAATGAATTCAGCTTAGTGGTAACTTCAGAGTTTCACAAAATGAAAAGTAGGAAAAAATTGCAAAAAAATGAGGATTTGCTGACATTCAATCTATTTGTGGAATTTTCAGGAAACACCTACAATGTATCATTACTTTCGAGAGTGTTTCTGACAGTTCTTCCAAATATATAAACTCTTTACTACAAGAAAACTAACAATGCACAATTATTCGTGAAAATTGAGAAAAAGAAAACAAACAGAAATTTGATTCTTGCAAAAAATGACGTAAGAACCTCTGGTTTTATCTTTGTTTCTTCGTTCGTCTCGAACTAAAGTGTCAGGAGATGAAAGAAACGAAAGAAAAACATACGCACATCTTTATGTTTCATTCTTGTTTTGTTCTTTTGGTTAAACAAGACACGTGAAGTCAAATTTTTCGACTAAGAATTGTGTGTGTGTGTAAGTAACACGGATCAAAACAATGGCTTCGTATATTATGAAAAAAATGATTGGAAATGAATTTGATAAAGTTATAAAAGATATGAAAGGTATTCATTAACCTCTCTAGTCATCACTATATTTCTGTCGTTTCTTAGAGCTAACTACCGGTGAAAGTGCCAATGAAGAAAAGGAAGTTATAGGTATTTCTGGCGAAGATCTGCTTGTATGTGTAACAAATTTTCTTTAAAAACAAAATGCACTCTAGAATGCTTCAAATCTTATTTCACTACTACTAGGCTGATCAAAAGAGACAAGCAGCTATGGAAAAAGAACGAAAAGAAAGACAAGCTAAGATAGAAAAAGAACGTGAAGAGTCAAGACAGAAAATTCGTGATAAAGTGAGTAGTGTAAAAGTTTCCAACATAGAATGTCTCTCTTCTAAGAAAGTTTTCGTTCTCTGTCTATTTTCATAGTATAATATCAAGAAAAAAGATGAGCTCTCCACTCCGGCTCACATTAAAACGACGACGACGACATTAAATAAAAATCAAACAAGAGAAGTTCATCAAGCGTCAAGTGTAGAAAATCAAGGTAGATGGTTCGGAAGAATGAGAGAGTGCATATTGCTTTCATAACAAAGCTGTTCGCAGAACTCATTTTTTGAGCTTCTTTGCATCCTGCTGGTTAAAGATATACTTTTTACTCAGTAAAAACTTACGCTAAATTTGCATAAAACTGATTTTGTTAATACATCGCCTAGCAAAACACCAACAAAGTGTGACTCCTAATGTAATTTCCAGTTAATCTATAAATTTTCGCTGAAAATATTCACAAAAAACCTCGAAATCTGTTTACAGCAGATTAAATTCATTTCCACTATCTTGCCTTGCAAACAGCTCTGTTTTTCATTATGTGAAGTTAAACAACCTTTTTTTTTGCTTCTTCATTTTCTCTTATTTTTTAATTAGGTTTCGATTCAGTGAAAAAGACGACAAATGTATTTAATAGTTTAAAGAAAAAATTCGGATGGAAATGACATTTGGCTATTTGTATGGCACTCAGTCTCACGATTTTTTTATAAGTGTGATTTTTATTTGCTCACATCTTTTTTGCATTCAGCTTTTATCGATTTTCTGTATCCTGTTCTTAGTTTGACTAACACTTTTCGCTATTCATTTGTAAACTAGAGAATCTTGTGTGTTGTTTTTTGAGGATTTTGTTTCTGTTCAAATCCTTTGAATGAACTCTAAAGATTGATACAGAGAAAATTGAATCGTGTTTCGTGCGCTAATTATCTAAACAAGAGAGTCGTCCTCAGATGCGTTATATTTCAGCTTTTCTGACCTTTATTTTCATTGGCAAAAGGCTGAAACTCGGCCTAAATTCGTACAATACCAATAGTGGATATATAGAAGGATCGAATGACTTAGTGAAACTCTCTTCTAATATGCTTTCCTGGATCCGATTCTTCTTACCCTATGTATAAATCCATCACTACACTACTAGCTCATTCAAGCCTCATTTCTTAGTAGAGCAACTTTTATGACTAATCTAATGTAGTACAAAATGTCCTTTCTGAAAAATTTTTAACTTCCACTTCTATTTATGTGAGTTTTGTAGAAAAGTTTTTAAAAATTGTTCAAATTTAACGGTTCATCACCAAAGTCATACAGGTAAAAAGTATAGATTTTCTTTTCAAAATTTTTCTCATCGATTTATCTATTACGTGACAAATCAGATAAATGTGAATTATGTGGATATACATGTGTTCATTGGTCAAAATTAACACGCCATTTGAAAACTCATGACCGTGTTGCTAATCAAGCATTTCATTGTTGGTATTGTGTGTTGTCATTTTCTGTTGGAGGCACATTAGAAAAACATATATGTCTTTGTGAACGTAATCAACAAATTCTGGATGTATCTAAATAAAATAACAAAAAACAAATACAACAGAATCAAGTAGAAAATGGATAAATGATACTAAAAATGAATTTTCTAATAATAATAATAGTGATGAAATGATTGTGAATGATTATTCATCATCTACTGAAAAAAAGTTATGAACAAAATGGTGAAATTGATCTTATTGAAGAAAGTAAACAACCATCGAACGAGCAAACTCAAGTTTTTTTTTCTTTTGTTCATTTATTAATTCAACAACAATCTAATTATTTTGCAAAGAGAAAAGAATGATAATGCAGACTTTGTTACTGCTTATTTACGTGTCTATATAAATTAAAGAAAGAATTTTTAAAATANTCTTAGTAGAGCAACTTTTATGACTAATCCAATGCGGTACAAAATGTCCTTTCTGAAAAATTTTTAACTTCCACTTCTATTTATGAGTTTTGTAGAAAAGTTTTTAAAAATTGGTCAAATTTAACGGTTCATCACCGAAGTCATACAGGTAAAAAGTATAGATTTTCTTTTCAAAATTTTTCTCATCGATTTATCTATTAGGTGACAAATTAGATAAATGTGAATTATGTGGACATACATGTGTTCATTGGTCAAAATTAACACGCCATTTGAAAACTCATGACCGTGTTGCTAATCAAGCATTTCATTGTTGGTATTGTGTGTTGTCATTTTCTGTTGAAAGCACATTAGAAAAACATATATGTCTTTGTGAACGTAATCAACAAATTCTGGATGTATCTAAATAAGATAACAAAAAACAAATACAACAGAATCAAGTAGAAAATGGATAAATGATACTAAAAATGAATTTTCTAATAATAATAATAGTGATGAAATGATTGTGGATGATTATTCATCATCTGCTGAAAAAAAAGTTATGAACAAAATGGTGAAATTGATCTTATTGAAGAAAGTAAACAACCATCGAACGAGAAAACTCAAGTTTTTTTCTTCTTTTGTTCATTTATTAATTCAACAACAATCTAATTATTTTGCAAAGAGAAAAGAATGATAATGCAGACTTTGTTACTGCTGATTTACGTGTCTATATAAATTAAAGAAAGAATTTTTAAAATAGCTAAACCAAATGAAATTTATTTGCATGATGATCATCAATCTGCTATTGATATCAAACCATTGTGTCCACCCGATGAACTTGATTAAATTAAATTATATGAACTGTTTGAATCAAAATGGTTATTAGAATCTCTTCAAAGAACTTTGGCACATTCATATGAATACTTTCATTCATCTATTCTTTCATATACCTTTTCTTTGTTTTTTTTTAGGAAGAATTCTAACAATAGACAGAAGCAAAAAATGACATAATCCCATTGATCATTGTTTGGATATCTTATTTATTCATAATAGAATAACTTTTCTTTTATTTAAAGTGACTTTATTTTAGGAAAAACGGATTAAAAATATTGATGAAAAAGATTTTCAATTATTAAGAACAAATTTTTTTCTTTATGAATCCGAAGGAATTCAATGCGAATTAAAATTTCAGAAGAAAACGATTATAGTTCATGTAAAATATTTATTTTCAATTGAAATTAATCTTTTTATTTTTTTAAATTTTAGTCAACCGAATGTTAGTACATGTACATTTGAATAGAAAAAAAATTCAAATTATTCTATATATTCAAAGAGATACTCTAACTCTTGACTATATTGATATTGCATAGGAATTAACAAGATTGATTTATAAAAAAACCCACCTCATTCATTAGTTCAGTTCATCAGTGATAAACTTGCTTCATCATTAGAAACACTCAAACGACGTGCAATTCTTCTTGATCGATTATTGAAAATCAAACAACAACAGCAACAGCAACGTAAGTTTAATTATAAAAATTCCATTTCGTAATAGTTTTAATGAAATGTTTTTCATAGCAATTAAAAATGGCATAAGAACTTGAAGAAGTTAAATTATTAGAGAATGTACAAACGTAACTTCGACAACAGTGACAACAACCATTTCAACAGTCGCAATATCACCTACAGCAACAAAAACAATCACAACTTCAATCACATCATCAGCAGTTGACAGAAAGTGTAAAGCATAATGAAGAACAGGAACAAGTTCAACGTGGATTTTTTCAAAGTTTAAGAGAGTAATTAATTGATTAGTATTAATATTTGTAATATAAATTCTTTTGTTTGGTTTGTTGATTCTTCTTCAGCTTTCTTCTCCTCTACCAGCTCCTTCATCAAATGGGTCAGTTGAGAATATCTCAAGTATACAATTGGAAGAGATCGTGTTAATCATTTTGGTGAATATATATCATCTGATAATGGAGATATTCGTCGAATGATTGGAGCAAGTCTACCTTATTCTCAAAGAGAATTTAATCAATCAGAATATTCAAGACATAAAAATAATAATTCGTTTGAATTTATTTCAGCATCAAATATGATTCGTTATTCAAATCTTCTTCGTGAAATTTCTCCTTATCTTAATCGAAATCTTCCCATAACAAACATAATGCTTGATATGGAAAACAGCTTACTTTCTTATCATTTTCTCTTGCCAAAGAAGTGTTCAATTTACCTGTGAAAACAATGTATCTTTTCCATGATATTAATAGTAGTAACTTACACTCTTCAATTGAAATTATTCAATATATATGTTTATTTTTCAGCAGATATTGCTTTCAACAAGAATGATTCGTTATTTCTTAATGTTTGTTATTTTGAACAAGTATTTGCCGGTGATCTGCTAGTATATGTTGAAAAATGTCGATCACCATCATCATCAGGTTCGATTCTTTATCGAATAGTTAATTTTCAATTTATGGTTATCCGTCAATAATTATCACATAATATTCATTCAAATCATTGTTTAAATTTTCTCAATCTATCTAAATTCTCTTTTCAATAACCATTGTCAAATATCTCTTTCGTTTTCAAAGTAACTCATATCTTAACTTGAAATTATTTGAAAGATTCGTTCATCTCTCTTGGTAGAATTATCAGAAAAAGTTGGAAACATCAATGTGAACATAATTTGTCATGATCTTTCACACAGTGTAATTGATTTCAAAATAGTAACTTTTTCTTATGTATGCTTGCGCAACGCTAGGATGGACTTTCTCTCAAAAAAAAAATTATTTGTTATTTCGTAACAAATAAGATAACAGGAGAAGCTTTATTCCAATTAAAAAATGGTATGTGATAAACTTATCGATACAACTGAAAAGTCTTTCCCAGTTTCCAACTTTAGGATCGAATATATCTGAAGTGAATAGTTCTACACTATTGAATAGTGAGTGTGGGTGTCGGGGATGTCGGTGTGCCTCTTCTCTTCAGTCACACCCACACCCTCACCCAGACTCATACTCACCCACCCACACCCACAGTTTTTTCTTTTACTTTTGTTGATTGTTACGAAATCTTTCAAAAAAAAATTTGGGGCGTATTTTATGCATTCAAATAAGTATTTTTGAATGTTAAATAAAGACTGGATAGTACGATATTTAGTTCAGATCTTGTAAATCTTCGCATACTATTTAGTGACCAAGATATAATTATCCGTACCAAAGATCAGCGAACAAGATCATTCAAGATAAGCTATAAAATACAAGAACTTTCATATCTGTTCCTAAGATTTTATAACACTGTACCAAAGATATAATCATAGACCTTGGTACAAGAAAATATGATTATCTTGTGTCTACATTTTCAAGATCTACGTACTTTTTCAGTACCTTGTATCTTGACTAAGATCTTGCTTTCCAGATGTTTCATTAGGGGTGTACACCTGAAATTTACTATATATTTTGAATTCAAAAAAATCAAATATGTAATTTCACTACTTTGCATCAATCACAAATGCAATCAAGTTCAATTGTGTCTAATAATTTACATTTTCAAAATCTAGGTTTAATTTTGTCTGACACAGACATCTTCAGCCGAGCACTACACTCATTAATAGCACATAAGACAGAATTTCCATTGAATATTCATATCATCCTAATTTTCAAAGCATACAAACACAATTCCACCCACACTCTCCAATAATCTTAACACCTCGAAATCAACGTTTCACTCGCACGAACTAATCATAACGAATTGAAATGCAACCTATGTTTTTTCATTAAAGTCATCTACACAGCAAGACTCCATAAAAAACTCCAATATTTTCCATTTTCCACTTTAAGAAAATCAAGAGATTTTATTCTCATGTTAAGATAACATACAGCATGAAAAAAAAAACCCAATCACAGATTCACTTGAAAACCTTAGTTGTCCATCAAGTCATCTTTCAAAACCAATGTCCACTAATTTTTTCGCTGCTTATTTCGTTTAATTAATTCGCCCAAACGAGCTTTAAGTTTGTCTGCGATTTGATTCCAAGAGAAATCAAGTGTGGTGAGTGTCTGTGTGAAAAAGTGGATATGTGTATATGATAGAGATGTCGATAGAATGAGGGTCACGGTGTTGTTGTTTAATGCATGAGCGAGATGTTGTGCTCCTTGGTCTGCGATTTGATTGGAAGAGAGATCAAGTGTGGTGAGTGTCTGTG
>CAJNSZ010001297.1:0-30375 GCA_905329745.1 Rotaria sp. Silwood2 | reverse complement strand
AAAAGGGCTTCGAGGGCAGCTGTAGGTTTTCACGCTCTTTCAAACAAAAAAAATTTTAAAATACATTGAATGAACCAGGAAGGAGAAATTTGGGATGCGCTTTTGAGAAAGTGGAAACTGAGAAAAAACAGAAAACATTTTTTGATTTTTCAAAAAACAGCTGTTTTTTCGAATAGGGGGTGACGAAAATCTTCGAAAATTTTGGACAAAAAGGAGGTATCGAGAAAAACTTTTTTATCAGTTATGAAAGAGCAGATCACGGGCTATCCTCCCACGTATTTATCTCAATTTCGATTTTTCTGACGAAAATTGACTTTTTTGAGGGGGGGGGGNACTCGAGCCCGTCCCTCCTCGTACGTTTCTGTTTTCTTCTCCTGATTGTTATGTTGTCCGTGGGTTTGCGGCGGGTGGGGGGGCGGGGGTGGGCTTAAGCCATTTTGAGTTGAGGCTATGTGCATCACAGGTGGACTCTAATGAGCTATGAATATCGTGAAAAGAGATCAGACTCTTAGCTGATTGCTGTAGAGATACTAAATTTTTAAGATATTTTTGTAATTCAATGTCGTGGATCGGATTTGGGCTTGAAATTTTGAAGCCTGATGGGCTTTAGTCATCTGAAAAATGTGTAGAGTGCACTAATCATCAAATACCGACTAGAAAATTTTCTTGAGAGTATTTATGTGCAGCTTGATCGAATTCAAAAATATTGAAAACAATGAGCTCTATATGCAGATCTTAATGATAAATAGTTTATTGTGAAAGTTTTAGGTCTTTTGTTTCCTTGTAAAATTTAAAATCCTAATTCGAAAAGCATTTTTCCTAGCGTTTCTGGAGGAAATTCCAGCATCCCATTGAAAAAAAACAACCTTAGAAATGTATTATAAGTTAAAGATCCGAAATCTGTTCAGGATATTCATAGCTCATGAAGATCTACATATTGCAGATAGTCTCGTCACAAGAGTAATGAATCAGTTTGAAGACTTTATTCGTAAGCTGAGATTTTTGAATGTTGATTGAGAAGACTAAATTAGAGATATATTTAGAAAACTTAAAGAATACTTTATAGAACACTATTTAATGTTAATTTAATCTTTGAGTTAGATCGAATAATCTACAACATAAAAGTTTGTGATTTATTCAATATATTTTGATGTGTTAGTTACCAATACCTGATATTTATCGTGGTAAATATCGTGATATTGATTATAATTATGATGAAGAAAAATTATGTCAGTTATATGTCGATGATGTTCGTCAAATTGTTGAAGAAATTGAATCACGTGGTCGTCGTATTGCAATATTTTTAATTGAATCATTACAATCATGTGGTGGACAAATTATTTATCCAAAAGGTTATCTTAAACATACATTTAAGTAAATAACTAAATTATTTAGCTGTTATTATTTTTTGTTTGAATATTCTTATTTCTTAAATTTAGTTATCTTCAATCAAAAGGTATTTTATGTCTTGTCGATGAAGTTCAAACAGGTTTTGGTCGATCTGGTACTCATTTTTGGGCATTTCAATCATATGAAGAAGGTTATTTATTAAAACAACTAGAATGTTTTTTTTTTATGAAACACGATCTTAAAGGATTATTGAAGTATAGAGGTAAAAAATTGAACCCTTACAGATCACGATGGATACTAGTCAGAGACTGTCACAGATCATAACAGGTGTTGATGTACAATCCTAGACTGTGTATCAATAACGTGTTGTTGTAACATATGAACTGCTTCTTTATTTCATTTCTGGAGAATTAGATAAATGGATGGTGAAGTTATATATGACAAAATAGATAGAGTAATACAATATCCTTGTAATTAGCAACATCGTGTTTCACGTTTTAATCCTGCATCACAATGTTTTTCTTATATGTTTTTGATTATGCAGATATTGTTCCTGATTTTGTTACAATGGGTAAATCTATGGGTAATGGATTTCCAGTTGCTGCTTTGGTGACACGTCGATGTATAACACAAAAATTTGATATGGATGGTATTGAATATTTTAATACCTATGGTGGTAATCCAGTTAGTTGTCGTGCAGCTATTGCTGTACTTGATATAATTGAAAGAGAAAAATTAATGGAAAATGCTCGAGATGTTGGTAGTTATTTATTAAATAAATTAAAAGAAATAGGCAAAAAATATTATATTATTGGTGATGTACGTGGTCGAGGATTTTTTCTTGGAGTTGAATTTGTACGTGATGCAAAAACACGTGAACCTGGTATTGAAGAAGCACATGAAATCAAATATAAGTAAGAAAAATTCAATATTAATATTGTTATTTAATATTGATATGTCTAGACTTCGTGAACACATGATTATTGTTTCACTTGATGGACCTGATCATAATGTTCTTAAATTTAAATCGTAAGATATATCTTCTTTTTTTTTTTTATATGATTAAAATTTTTTGTAATTAATTCCTTTTTGTATAGGCCAATGTGTTTTTCAAAAGCTGATGCGGATTTTCTTTGTGGCAAATTGGAAACACTTGTTAGAGAATGTCAAAATAAGAGAGATGAAAAACAAGAAACAATTATGTAGAAAGAATACGAAAAAGAATGAAAATTTTTCAACATATATATCACATTTTTTTCCTCTCAGTATGTTGTATTACTTTATACCTTGGAGCTTATTATTGTAACAGATTGAGAATTTAATTAAGTATATGAATGAAGTTTATTTTTGATGTACATATTAAATCGAAATTTGGTGGTGTTGTTTTTCATAGTAAAAAAAAAAATAAAAGGGGTAGTTATGGGATTTTGAATTATTGTATTGTTAAAATGCTACTTAATTTTAGATCCAAACGTTAAAAAAAGTATCCTTCAGGACGAACACTCTGTCTTAATCTAATTGATACAACATATTTCTATTGAGAACTATTTATCATCTTACATTTCTAGGACAAATATAATAACATACGCGAAGGTTAGTAGTATCATTCTCCCTAGGGTTAATATAATTACATATTCTATTATGTACATTTCTATGCATGTATATAACCAATACAGTGTATAGATGATGACTCAATATGAGATCAACGGACAAATATACATACACAAGGGAGGATATGACAGTTGTATTAAGTAGATGTCTTTTCTTATCAACATCGATATCAGTCTAAATAGACAGATCGGATTGGTTTATTGTCATGAGTTATTCTTCACTATTTTACTCTATAATAGTCAAATAAACCTCTCGATTTATCATATCTGTCAGTAATGACGTAAGTATCTTCTGTCACGCTGATGACGTTTTACACTATTTATCCCTATAAGTTTCATTTCGTATTTATTGATGAATAGAAACCTTCATGACGTTACAGATATCTTAATTAGTTATTAATACGATTGAAATGTTTGTCGAACATAGACTTTATTAATTAATTGTATATAAACTATATTTGCTTGGCTATTTTTGTTTTATTATCTCACATGTCTCTGCGGAATGTATGTATGCATGTATGTTATGAATGATACGCAATAGAAATGAATCTAGGACAAATTATAAATTACAACGCTTAATAGTTATTCGACTTTATCTCCATCGAATATCTTGATATCAAAGTGAGTTAATAGAATAGAAATTTGATTTCTAAAAACAACATGCAAGAACTTTGAAAGTTTAACCCAATCGATAAGGAATCCTCCAACGGACTATCCTATGCACCGTTACTGATTATCATTGCAGTATATACTAAAAAAAGTGTCCGATAATTAAATAATCAAACCTTTTATAAACAATCACAATAACCATTTATTCATCTCTCGAAAAACAATATGACTACGAATTTTATCCCAGTAGATATATACAATTTATCGGAACATATGAATTAGTATAATTTTCCAAAAATTAAACTGAAATGTTAGAATCTTCAAAAATTCATATAATTCGTTGAAAACATATCAGCAGAGAACATCTATGCGTGTGTTAGGACGATTCAATATACGGATGTGAATAAAGAAAAAAAAACACTTGTCAACACAACCCTTTTTGAGCATAAATGTGAAAGTTATATTTGTTCTTTAGCCTTACTATACTAATATAAAATACGTTAAGTGAAAAGTCTCTAATAAACTAGTTGTTTTCTAAAGATAATCGATCACCATGGAAACGATCTGTCTTATTTATTTCTGCATTTCGAATAAAAAATTCTTTCTTTTAATGAAACACGATTTACAAGAAGTGTCGAAATCTATAAAGTAGAAATTCGCATGCACCATCCGCTCTTCTCCCACAGACTGTGGCAAACGTTGTTCATATGCGCGATCAGAGAACGTATATTAATAATAGCTCGTTACAATGTATTAACAACTTCCTTATTGTACTAGTAGCATACGAAATATAGAAAATATTGTGTGCGAGTATTGTCACGTGTGTCTATCCAATATCTCCTATGCTAGTACTTAATTGAGTCTCCTGATATAGCCTTGAAACACATCATATGTTCAACGCCTTGTGTCGTTGTTAAGAAACTCTACTAAAGAGTTAGTGTGTCGGCTGCTGTGGAAGCGTAGCCAATGATCGTTGGTCTTTCTTTCTTATTCGGGTGTTAGGGTCTAGAGAGGAAGAAGCTGAGAAAGCTTTGTTTTAAACTTATACTCACTATGTTCCACAAAAAGACAACAAATAGAATCGTATTTAATCATAAGAAGCAGAGAATATAAAAACTCATCATACAATTTCCAAACAAACTGCAAGTAAATTATAACAGATGTCTATCTTGATAATAAATATTTTCTATTGAATATTTACTTTACACAAGCTATCCATTTGAAGTCTAGTAACCAATTAATTAAGTCGGCTGACTGCACGAAGTGCAGGCAGAGCCGACTTAAGCCGTGTCTCCACTAGAAAAATAATACGGTATTAACTTCGTATTAAAATCATGCGTGTATACACTTGGAAAGTTAATGCATCAATCAGAATCTAGAAAAAAATGTCGCTTTCATTAATTCAATTGGAGCACATGAACCTAATGAGGCTTTGATTGGTGCATTAACTTTAATTCGTTTTCGAAAGCGCATTAAATTTAATGCGCTTTTGAAAGTGCATTAAATGCGAATTAAATTTTCCACCAATCAAGTTTCTTAATTCGGTATTAAATTTTCTGGTGGAGACAAGGCCTTACTGCTTTTCACTCACTTAGTTGCCATGGCAAATTCTTCTTCTTCTTCTTCTCGACGCATGAGTCACGATTCAAGTCAGTCACTCGTTCTCAGCTCCTGATTATTATTTTTAGCCGAAAAAAAGTTTGACAAAATTCTGAGAACGTGACGAGTGCACATCTGAAATCCGTTTTTCAAAATTCAGCAGCGTTCCGAAGATATAGGAATACCGAAAATCAATAATTAACAGCTGATAATTTCCTTATATGGGTATGCATGATTCAATCTTAGATGACCATTCACATCTAGGATGATAAGTGCATATATATTTTAATTATCGCCTTATGTGACTGAAAGTCGTTCATGATAAAGTTTGAAACTTGTAGAGATCTTTTCAAATGGCGACTAAGCGATTGAAATAAATATACAGAAAAACGATAATTAACAGCTGATAGCTTCTTTAGATCACGATGAATGATTCAATCTTGAACCAACCATTCATATGTAAGACGTTCAATGCATGTATATTTTAATTAATTGTCGCCTTGTGCGATTTAAAATCGCATGCTATGAGGTCTCGAACGGCAGAGAAAAATTTTCGAATGGCTACCAAACAATGAGCAATCAATTTAAAAGAATTGAACATCTAGTCTGCAGTCAGTCGACATTCCATCCGACGCGCAGCGCTGAATGGTAGTCTGGTTTTTTTCTTCTTATTTGATCGCATGAAAATCCGATCGTTCGTTAGAAATTTTTCAGAAATATTGAATTCGTTTGCTTTTTTTTGTTATTATAAAAATTTTAGAACGAAAACTTCGCAAGTCTTGTTATTAACATTATTCGGTCTCATATTACGCAAATCAACCATTGATTCATCGTAATAAAACAGAAAAAGAAACATCTACGTGCTATTTATAATTCGGTTCTTATATACAGAACGATAAGTTTATAGTCAAGCGTGTTTTTTTTTCATTATTCTTTGGTATTTATTATATATGGGTAACATACAACAACATTGTCGAGGTGTAACTAATGATCTCCTTGAACTTGACCGTCCTGGAGCTATTTATTTACCCAACGATACTATTACTGGTAGTGTTTTGTATAATAGAAAAATGAATGCATCTATTTTATTAACTGGTGTTATTTATTTTAAAAAGCGTAAAAGAAATCATTTAAAAAAATGTCAAAGACAATTTTTTTCAACTGAATTTAATCTAAATTCATCGTCAAACATAAAACAAAATTTTCAATTACATTTAGATGAACACCTTCCACCATCATTTAATGATATATATACATATCCGAATATAACATATTCAATTAATCTTTTAATCTATAAAAAATCTAAGGATGAAATTTTGTCTTCGATGCCGATATGTGTTTGCCCTCATGTATATATTGATCGACCTTTACTTTTAACACCATTATTTTTTGGTCCAATAGAAAATCGTATATCAGGTGTTAAACTTGAAGTTAAAATTAATCGAACTATTTATACATTCGGTGATATAATACAAATTTTTTATGAAATTCAAAATCCAAATCAAGAATATATTTATAATATTCAAATAAGTTTAGGAATTTATTATGTTATTGAATCAAATGTTTCGCAAAAGGATTTATGTAATAGTACTGAGAATTTTACTAATATAGCATCAAATAAGAAATTAATAAGAAATAAAGCTTTAATAAATATCCCAAATGAAATATATTTACCGCCAACATTTAAATTTCAATATGGACCAGAAAATGATGCATCATCATTTAATTTAGAAATTGATTATAAAATACACTTTAAAGTTTATTTACAAAATATGGAAAATTTATGGCAAGTCGATGTGCCTATTATTATATGTAATGATACTATAGAACAAACCGAAAATGTCAAGGAAGACAATAGTAATAAAATGGACAGTGCTGAAGAAGAAAACAATAATAAAACCGAAATAATTTCACAATCTTTTAATGTAAATACTAATATTGTTGAAAATAAATAAATGTACTATAAATATTTTTAATAATAATAATAACATTATTAAACAGCTATTGAAATTTTTTCGTTGATCCCAGTAGCTCTATAGAAGATTCGAGAAAATTTTATCTATATATGAAATTATTAATAGTCCAAATACTGCTCTATAATTGTATAAGATTTCAACATTCTTCAGTTTCTACATTAAAGTCCGCACTGTACTATATTTTGTTTTTGACGCCCAGGCTCAACCACTCGGAACAGTTGCAAGATGGTGTGAATGTTTTCGTGAAGAACGCGAAGAGATTGAAGAAGAAAAATTCGTCAATTGTTCTATAAAGACTATTGTTAATAAGGCAATGGACTATTTGGTCTTGCCATATATTATTCGCAGCCACAGATCCGCTGGATTATGCTTTGTTTTCAACGACTTCTTGATCCTCACAAGACTATTTATACCATCTTTCAGCTTTTCTGAGTTGCCGAGCCTGACCACTGGAAACAAAATATAGTGCAATACTATAGAGAAGATTTATTTGAGCGTTTTATAACGTATCATAGTACTACTAGCATTTTTTTGTATGTTTCAAGTAGGATTTTGAACAATCCGATTTGTTTGAACAAGAAAATTATCTGAAATGATTGATTAATTTTCAACTTATAGTTTTGAACATATAGAGAATATTTCTTGATTAGAATCACCTGACCAAGATTCTAACATATCAACCTTCTTTGTAGTATAATAATAATTTCACAAGACTTTTACTATAGGGCAGAATATTGGCAGTAAAATAAATTGAAAAATTTTTGTTCAGAAATTTTGTGTTTGGATAGATTTTTTGAAATCGAATAAGATTTTGAATATTTCAAGAAAAAAACAATCGTTTTCATTCAAACTTTTAGGATATTCTTAGGATCATAAGACTCATTAACAGACGAACAAAAAACTTTGTTCGATTTCTCATCCAACACTCTATCTAATGATGAAAAAATTCAGCAAAATGATCGTAACTTTATAAAAAATGCTTGTCGACCGGAATCTATTTGGACTTATTCTTGTGTAGAGCTTATTTTCTAATATTCGAAATATGAATTCAACAAATGATGAATCACTTTGAGCAGTTTTTTCATTCGTTTCGATTTTTGCTCTCACGATCATCATAATAACTCGCTATTAACATTGTCAAAATCCTCATTCTTACCCTTTGACAATAACGTTTCGATAAACTATTTTGAAAAACATGACCAAACTCACATTATAATTACATTTTTTGTATTCATCACGTTATTTACTTTCAAGTAAAAATGAAAATTCATTAGTATCACAAAAAATAAATTTCATTGTCGAAAACTCTTTTTCTTTTTTGAAGACTGATTTTCTGTCAAGTTCACATATCATGAATCGGATGTTTTTTTGACATTCACAAACACTTGTGCTTACCGAAATGTTATTTGTAAAATATCTTTTATAAGTAACAATGAAAATAACTACAGATGCCTGTATAATATTCATCTTGAATTCGATCTTATTCTGCAGTGTTCACAGGTTTTACAGAGATAAACCTTATATATCGATATAAAATTATTTTCTTTTTACTTTCTATTTACTAAATATGTATATCCGAGCAAAAGTTTATTTTATCATTGCTGATTATTCATTGAAAGAAGACTACCAAACCGATGACAAGTCTTAGATTTTGGTAAATGGACGTAATTATAGTCATAAAATGTCGTAGAGATCGTACCAGTTCATTTGAGAATGTTTTCTGTTTACAAAAATAGACAAATAGTTCAAAAGGAGGAGTACCTCCAAACACTAAAAAATCGTTATTAGTAATTCACAAAAGAATAAAAAACTGTATATTTCTATTTTTTAACTTAAAAACTACTTAATATTGTATATGAAAAAAATATTAAAACTTTCTTTCTCTCTCTCTATCTCATTTCTAATCGAAATCGATATAGTTTTCTGTTTGGATCAGATTCTATTGATTATATAGATGTCTCCCTAACAGAATACTTTTTATCTCTATAGAAAATTTGATCAATATGATAATTTTTATCCTTGATTTATGTGAAAACAAGTCATAAGAATACGCAAATCGAAAATTTCCCACTGACAAATATCTCAAATTCTGATTGGTTTAAAAGAAAATATCATGTATACAAAATCAGATATTTTTCCAAGCTTAAAGTCGGTAAGAACTATTTAATTTATATTCGTTTATGAATACATTAATTCTTTTATAATATAAAAGTCGATTTTAAAAAAGCTAATTAAATATTCTATTCGTTTCATACATCATTGACATCGACATTTAATTCAATAGATAAAATTTTGTAATTTTACAGTTGAACGAAAAATCGTTTAGGTTTTTTCCTACCTTTTTTTTTTAATCAAAATTTTTCATCAGTTATGATGATTCATAAATTTGAAATTTCAAAAAACAAGATTTTTTTTCTATCATGAAAATAAAATTTTTCTTTTTCTTTGTTTTCAAAAGTGTCAATTAACATTNTTTGGATCAGATTCTATTGATTATATAGATGTCTCCCTAACAGAATACTTTTTATCTCTATAGAAAATTTGATCAATATGATAATTTTTATCATTGATTTATGTGAAAACAAGTCATAAGGATACGCAAATCGAAAATTTCCCACTGAGAAATATCTCAAATTCTGATTGGTTTAAAAGAAAATATCATGTATACAAAATCAGATATTTTTCCAAGCTTAAAGTCAGTAAGAACTATTTAATTTATATTCGTTTATCAATACATTAATTCTTTTATAATATAAAAGTCGATTTTAAAAAAGCTAATTAAATATTCTATTCGTTTCATACATCATTGACATTGACATATAATTCAATAGATAAAATTTTGTAATTTTATAGTTGAACGAAAAATCGTTTAGGTTTTTTCCTACCTTTTTTTTTTTTAATCAAAGCTTTTCATCAGTTATGATGAGATTCATAAATTTGAAATTTCAAAAAACAAGATTTTTTTTTCTATCATGAAAATAAAATTTTTCTTTTTCTTTTTTTTGAAAAGTGTCAATTAACATTGCGGGGAAAAAACCAAGCATGCTTCCTTTTTTTTTTTTCTTCTTTCTGCGTCATTTTGATCGCATTAACTTGATAAACTCGATGTTTTTTTGTATTATTTATAGTTGAAAAATTTTATCTATGATAATTATAATCTATTCATATTGAATTAAAAGAAAAAAAATTCTTCTTTTAATTCAGATTGTGATTTACAACAACAAAAAATGGTTTGAGAAAAAAGTTATTTTTATATTATACATAATTAAGTTTTGATTGCGATGACATCAGCTACAACAACAACATCTTCAGCATTACATGATAGTAATTTGGAAACATTTTCACTCGTTTGGCTTGATAGTTCAGTAAATGATTCACAAGAAAATCTTCATACTCAACAACAATTACGAACAATAATTAATCATTTACGAATATTTGATAATAGTCATAATTGTGAAAATTATATTCGATCTGTATCAAATCATGATCGTATTGTTATCATTGCCAGTGGTGTATCAGGCCGATTATTAGTACCACGTATACATAATCTTCGACAAGTTTGCTCAATCTATGTTTATTGTATGGATAGAAAAACAAATGCACAATGGACTAAAAAATTCACTAAAGTAATTATGCACACAAAAAAAAGCAAATCTCATTTTGAAAATTAACTTCGAAAATCGCCAGAGATAGGATCAAATCTCTATTCTATTCCGAAGCAATCAGTTGAAAGTTCGAGAGGACCCGATCGATCTTCGAAGGAGCGCCACCGTCTCAGCCTTCATGCTAAATTCTATCTCTAGAAATTATTCATAATCTCAATTCAACAAAATAAGAAAATAAAATTTTTCTGCATTTTGATTAGAAGATTTGTTTAACATTGATCAAGAAGGTTTAGTCGTTTGGTTTTTCAAACTTATGGAAATTATGTTATGGATGGAAGAGTGCTTAGAGATGTGTAGAATAATCTTTTTTTCATACTCTGTGTCCTAGCTGAAAACAATTCTCTAACCGTTATCTTATACTGCCTTGCGAATCTCTAACAGTGTTTTTTAAACTAGTTAGTCTTGGTCAAAATATACGACAAGAACAGTTCAAAAAAAGCTTTTTAGAATAAAATATGACTTCCAAGTTGATATATGAAAGTTGTTTGATACTTAGAAAATGCGTGATTGTATCAGATATCTTAATGAATAAAAGTATTGCTGCTTTGTTTTTATGAAAAAAAAATTCTTCTAAAAAATGAATTTATAAATCCTTTTTTCCACTAATACAGTTGAAGATACAAAAAATGGAAAGTATTAATCATTCAGTGGTAATCTTTTAAATGCTTGAATCTGATTACATCGACAATAATAAGAGCAAAGAAATACAATTGCTTCCTAGCAACTTGAAAACTTATGAATCATGATTTGGTAGTTATGAAAGTTAATCAGAGTGTAAAATTTAAGCACAGGAATATGCATAATTCGTTCTTATAAAGTGAAAATGACTTTCTTCAATGTCAGATTTTTTGATTGATTTGAGAGGAAAAAATCAAAGAACACAGTGACAAGATACTTTTAGCATAAATTATACGAATTCATTATTCGTCGACTTCGATCTTGTATACTTTCGGCAAGAAGAAAATGAAAAAGTACAATAATAAGATCGTAATTATGACTATTTCTATGTAGGTTTCAGTAGCGAATATAGAGAAAAATAACTGTTGTTCGTTTTTCTCAACAGAAAAGTCAAAAAAAAATGAGTCGATATTACTTCTAATGAATTTCAAAACATGTTTTTTGTTATTACTGAAATCGTTTCCATTGACGAAAATTCTAAATGAGTCGCTTGTATTAAACATTATTTTCTTCTTTCTAATTCTTCATACATATACGTATATTTATCTATTATTTCATTCGCTCGAAAATTCATCTTCATTCTTTCATTTTTTACTCGTCTATCAAATTCTCAGACAGAAAAGTAATCTTTCAATGGTTTAGATTCAAGCTATTATTATTAAATCAGACGATTTACTAAATCAAATTCAACATGATCAGATAAAACGTATAAAAAAAAAAGATGATGAAGTTCTTCCAATAAATATATTTAACACAGATCAAGGTCAATCAACAACAGGACTTAATGGACAATTTGTACATTCACAATTATTAATTGATTGTTTACTTCGAATGAAACCAAGTGAATATGAACAAAAAGACCTTGTTTCTCTATGTAAAGAAGAATATAAAGGTAATCCACATGAATTATCAATAATAAATGATTTTGAAAAAAATTATACATCATTTCGTGCAATATGGTGGTATACAAGACAATCATTTCTATATCGATTATTAAATAAAGCTTTACGAGTACAAAATATTGATTTAATTTATTTATTTCGTTTTTTTATTCGTGATTTATATCGACAATTATTAGAATATCAATGTTCATCATCAATACGTGCTTATCGTGGTCAATTAATGTTTCATGATGAACTTCAATTATTAAAAAGTTCAATTGGAAAATATATATCAATAAATTCATTTTTTTCAACAAGTCTTAATCGTGATTTAGCTTTAGTTTTTTCTCGAGATTCAGATCAATGTGAAAAAGTTCTTTTTGAAATTAATGCTAATCCACAAATTAATGATGAAAAACCATTTGCTAATATAAGTACATTTAGTTATTATCCTGATGAATCAGAAGTATTATTTATGTTAGGATCAATATTTCGACTTGTTAAAGTCTATTGTAATGAGAATCATTTATGGATTATTCATATGACATTAGCAAGTGGAAATGATTATGATTTAAAACCAATACTTGAACATATGAAAAATCAACATAGTCAAGATAATACTGATCTTCTTTCGTTTGGTCATGTGTTACGTGATATGGGTAAATTTCGTGAAGCAGAAAATTATTATCGTCAATCACTTAATCTTGTACCAACGGATTCCCAAGAATTAGGTCGATGCTATCATGCACTTGGTATAATAGCTTATGAAAAAGGTGATTATGAATCGAGTTTAAATTGGCATAAAAATGCACTTGAAATTAAATTACGTTCATTAAAATCTGATGATCCACATTTAGCAAATAGTTATAATAGTATTGGAACAATCTATGAAAAAAAACAAGATTATACACGTGCACTTCAATCATTTCATAAATCATTAATTATTCTTCAACAAGCATTTGGTGATGATCATCCAAAAGTTGCTATATGTTTAAATAATATAGCTGGTATATATCAAACAGAAAAAAAATATAATGAAGCTTTAGAATATAATCAAAAAGCTTTAAATATAAGAGAAAAACATCTTCCAGCAGATCATCCAGATGTAGGTGCATCACATAGTAATATAGGAATAATATATCGATGTCTTGGTAATTATGACTTAGCATTAAAACATCATAATCAATCACTTGATATTCATCGAAAAACATTACCACCACAACATCCACAAATAGCATCAACACTTAATAATCTTGGTCTTGTTTATGAGGATAAAGGTGAATTACAACAAGCATTAAACAATTATGAAAAAGCTGTTTTTATATATCGTCGTGCATTACCGTCAACACATCCAAATATAATTAAAACTGAGCAATTTATTCAACGTGTTTTATCAAAAATTAAATAAAAAAAAAAAAATATTTATACTCGACATATCGATAGAAACAAAGTCAAAGATTATTGTTTGTGTATAATACCTTTTGATTCCGAATGATTTGTATATGTTTTTATATATTTTTGCAAACAAAAAATGTTACAGATTCAAGTCTCAAAGCTTATATACGTACTTAATCGAAGTATAATCATTGGTATTTGACATATTAATAGGATACGAATGTTCGATTTTTTAATGGCAACAGTGTTGCCAGCTACGGACGAATGATCTTTTCCAGAAACCTGCTTCGAAGTCAAGGTTGACTTCAACTTTTCTTCACCTTTATAAAGTCTTGAGGAGAACGTGAATCAAACCTTCAAAATACATCGTTTTATGCAATGAATATCAGATAATAAAACTCATCATGAAAGAAAAGAATTCGTAATATTCAACCTAATTTACTGGTAGGCCGGTCATTTATAGATCTCTGACCATGCCTAAAAAATGACTCACATGAAATCTCAATAACTTTCACCGTCCAATCTTGAAAGTTTTCGTTTTTCTCCAATAGAACTATAAACGGTAATCTTTCGATTTTTCTTGTTCAGGTACATCCATGACAAGTGTCGTTCCGCATCAATTGTTAACCTTGTACTTCTTAAGTCATGAGTCTCGTCTTTTCAATCTTGATAATATCCATATTTAAATGATAATGCCATTAAATTTCTAGTTAAAAATTTTACGAATACAAAAAAAGAAATAAAGAGATGTCGCTTATAAACTCATATTTCATTATTGAGGGTGAACAATTAAATACTGATTGGTTAAAAAATAAGCCAAAACTATTCATTAAACACGTGGCCCTAAAAAGAAACAAATAATTACTTTTCTTGTTGTTTGTAAAAAATAAAAACTTTCTTATTTTCATCTTCAGATTTTTATCAAAGCCAATTTAGATAATTCATTAATCACAATGAGTTTCTTATGGGATTGGTTTACCAGTATTTTAACAACACTTGGTATACGTCATCAATTTTAACCTTGAATATATACATATATCCTTTTGATTTTAAAATAGGTCTCCATAAAAAAAGTGGTAAACTTGTATTTCTCGGCCTCGATAATGCTGGAAAAGTAAAGCAATAAAAAAAAAAAACAAATCAATATTTCTTTTTTTTTTCTCTTGTCACCTATTAGACAACACTATTGCATATGCTTAAAGATGATCGACTTGCCCAACACGTACCGACATTACATCCAAGTATGATATTTAATATATATATGTTATAGTATGAATAATTTTGTTTGTATATAGCTTCGGAAGAATTAGTCATGGGTAATATGAAATTTACAACATTTGATTTAGGTGGTCATGCTCAAGGTAAAGATTTTTCTTTTTAATACGAAAAAAAAATAAACGAATATTTTTGTTGTTTTTTTTTTATTTCTAATTAAAGCTCGTCGTGTATGGAAAGATTATTTTCCAGCTGTTGATTCAATTGTCTTTCTTGTTGATGCAGTTGATCGAACACGTTTCGCTGAAGCAAAAGCTGAACTTGATGTTTGTATTTGTTTTTTTTTAATTTTTATATTTTAAAAATTATTATTTTGTTTATTTAGAGCTTATTAACAGATGAACAAGTAGCTAATGCACCTATTGTTGTACTTGGAAATAAAATTGATTTACCAGGAGCTTGTAGTGAACAAGAACTTCGTTATGTACTTGGTATTTCTACAGCTACAACAGGCAAAGGAAATGTTACTCGTTCGGATATATCTGGTCGTCCAATGGAATTATTTATGTGCAGTGTACTAAGACGTGAAGGTTATGGTGAAGCATTTCGATGGCTTTCACAATATCTATAGGCATACAACTAAGTTGATATTAATATCCTTTTTTTTTTCTTCTTTCTTTTTTCTTGTCTTCAATGCTTTTTCTTCCTGATCTTTATATACTCGCTCTGTCTTTTGTTTTCTTGTCTGATTTATTAAGATGTTCATGTCAAAATTGGGCGCAGTTGAGTTAAATATAAACATCCAAAAAACGTACAGTTTTCTTTTGTCTTTTTATGCTTCTTTTTTTTCCTTGTCATCTTACAGTCTTGTTTTTTTTTTTTTGTATAAAAGAAGAAAAAAAAAAGGAAAAATAAATGTATTGGAGAATACCGTTATTTATCAACGAATTTTCATTCTCGTATTATTCCAAAACTAATGAATAAATTAATAAAGTGGAAATAATCTGTTTTGGCATTAAATATATGTTGAATTGGAGGACTTTTTCTGTTTTATTATTTATAGGATGTCAAGAAATATGTAAATATCTTTACTATATTTTTGTCTTAATGTGCTAATATTTTTTTTTACTTACTGATAAAGAACTATGCATAAGATAAGCATTATAAAAAATTGTTTTGAAGTATTTATCACTGACTACAACAAAGAGTTCTAATCTTTCACGTGTTATGAAAAAACAATATTGCAGTTGTATTAACGAATTCTAATGATTTCAAGCTAAAAGTTTCAATATTTAGTGAGTAGCAAAACATACGTCTATAGTATAAATATGAAACTGAATGACATCTCGTATGAAGAATTTATCGAAAAAGTTAAATATCATTTCTTCTTAACTAAGCAAATCATTTTTTTTTTATAACTCGTGAAAATTTAAGACATAAGAGAAATCGAACAAGGTTCATATCACTGCTGGAGAAAATAACTATTTACCAATATAACATAATATTCAATTATTTCAACATCATATTCAGTTGATTTTCTATTTGAAATGGCTCTTCAAAATTTCGCGAACAATTATGTGAAAAAAAAAGGAAAATATTCATAGCCTGTATCTGTCCAAACCCAAGAAAACAGAAAAAAATCGATATCTTTTCGTCACTGTTTTCTGTAAGATCGTAAAACAGTGAAGATAGTAGAAGAAACGATAAATACTCACTAACAAAAACATGGACTGATGGATTAAAGTGAAAATTAATACAGTAAAACGACACTGTATAGTTGCTTAAAGGTAAATATGAAACCAAGACTATTTTGAAAGATGTAGGTGAAAAATGTCATTATTGCACGATCACCAACGGCTTCTGAAGTGGGTGCATGTGACCAAACAGAAGACATATCTGTACTCTTAATTTCAGATTAGTATAAAAGAATAAATTTTCATATTTATCGAAATTGATCCATTTTATGGAAGCAGGCGAACAACATCTGATCTTCCTAATGATTTGCCTTTTATTGCAACAAAACTATGATTGTACAATAAGAACATTATTTAATATTGATAAACTAATATTTCAAAATATTTCTGTTTCTTTTTCAATAATAATAAACATTCGGTTTGACTTTATTTTGTTACAACATGATGAAAATATTTACATATTTGTTAGTTTAGTTACTTTCTAAAGAGTCTATAGTAAAGTTTTAAAACTATTCATGTATATGAAAATAAATTAAAACAAATCTAAAATCATATGTATTTAATAAAATATAAATTCATTCAAATTCAATCGTTGATATATTTTGTTCATCAATATTGACATTTCGTTTTTCTTTATATATTAAAAATAATGTCCAGATAATTTGACCGATCGTTATAACAAATGAAATGATAACAATATAATGAATAATCGAAAGAAAAACTTCAATTGTAGAGATTGATATAAATAGACTCATAGTGATTATATAAACAACACGTCAAACGTTTGTTTAATGGTCAATAGAACAGTTATTACATAATTTATTGTCTATATTATATATATACGTATTGTGTTAGCGCCATGAATACTTACTTAACCGATCGATTGTTTATCTTAGTTTCTAATCCTACTAACAACAAATACAAAATAAAACAAATTCATTTATTGTTATATTCTAACATCAAATGGTTATATATTCGAAATGTTCTATAAATATTTGTTTTTCTTCTTTTTATTTCTTATTAATAATAGTTATGAATGTGATATATGGAAAGCAGCTGATTGTCCACAAGGACCATCAAAAGATGATGAAAATTTAATGAAATCTCAATTATATACTGAAGAACAATTACTTGCTTATTGTGATTCTGGTAAAGCATTTGCTGATTGTGTCAATGAACATTTACTTTGTTGTGATATGCGTACTGAATATGCAGCAGCATTAGCATCACTTGACATTCAACTTAAACGTAATGCATTACGTGTTGGAAAATATTGTACAGATTTTAATGAAACAAATCCAATACAATATAAATGTCGTACAACATTAAGAACAATACCAGGTACAAGATATCGTTCAACAACTGCAGCAACACCTGTGTGTAATTTAGAAAAAGTAAGAAGAAAAAGATTAATGAATAGATAAAGTTTTATTTTTCAATATAAATTAGGCTGGAAAACAATGTAGTCCAATTATTGAAAATCGTGTTCGTTTTGATCGTCGATGGTCGGCACAAGAAAAAGTAAAATGGTGTAAAGATGTTTATGAATATCATACATGTGCATTATCATATATAACAAATTGTACAATAACTCCTGTTGCTGGTGATGTCGCTCAATTGACTGTTTTCTTAGATTATATTGAAAAATCTGCCAATCGTGAATGTCCAGGTGGTCTATTTGGTTGTACAGAAAAATCGAACGATGATTCTCGTTGTCAAGATAAAATCAGTTTTTTTCTTGAAAAAAATGCATTAGCTAATGAAACGACAATGATACAAATATCACGGTTGACATTACATTTCGTGGTTTTTATATTTTATGATTTCATCAAACCAGAAATATGGTTTTTTTCTCACTGAGTTTTTTCGTTTGACTTGCAAATAGAAAATAATCTGACCAAAAAAAAAAAACAACGCGATGATATCAATGACATTAAATATCATTGAAGGTTAGATACATGCTATTAAATGGATAATCATATTTTATCATATATCATGTGCAACAAAAAACGTCTTTTTTCTTCCTCCGACAAATATTTTTATCCACACCGCAAATAAGATTTCTTTTCTTTCTTCGTAATAAGAACGAAAAATGTTTGTATTGGTGAAAAAAAAAAGAGAATGATCAATAAGTAAAGGTATCGAGCTTAATATGTATGAGATAGCACCAAAAATTCAATCAAATAACTGGAAGTACAATTAGTATGTCTTGGTTATAAGAAAATCTGAAATGTTTTGCTTTTTAATATCCTTGACTAGAAGAAAAAAGAATATTTCATATGCAATTTTTTTTTCATGTGTGCCCTTGTTTTTTCTCGACTGTTGTCATTCGACGTTTGTGATTCAAGAAAAGAAAAAAAAAGATGTTTACTTCTTTATGAAACAGAAAGAATAAGAAAAAGCATTAACAGTCGACACAATATTATGGTTACGAGAATTTTTTCTTCTCTACGAGAAAATGAGAATTTAACTGTTGAAAAAAACGATTCCAACAGTTTACATTATTATTCACCATATAATAACGTTTACATTTCTTGCGATCGACAACTCAAGAAAATACAAAATTATTTTCCATACCGTTCTGCAACTTATCAACGAATAAACGATTCTGACCAAACAGCATTTTTATTTATTAAAAAACAAAAAAAAATTCTCAATTTACATCCAGGTAGATTTTATGTACAACAAAAAACAAATATGAATGGTGAATCGCGTGTTCAAGAATATTGTCGATATAGAGATGCTCACAATAATGGATCAATAAACGTAAGTTATTCGTGTTTTTTTTTGTTTTTATTAAATATGTGATCGTGAGAAAACATTCGTTATACTCATACTTTGATAAATCAATAAGAAATATTTCTAGACAGAATTTCTTAATTTATTATTGACCTTTCATTATCAGTGCAAATCCCGATGAAACAGAGTCCTATTACAAAATGTATAAGATACTTGACTAATATTTATTTTGTTATTCATATTGATTGTGAAGAAAAATTGTCTTTCGATTTATAATGAAATTTGTATTAGACTTTAAAATTTCATATATTTTCTTTTTCGAATTTTTCTTTTTTAGACAACTGTTTTTGTTGATAAACATTTACAAATTCCTTGTTATTTACAAATTACAAAACGAAATGAGAATGAATATTCAAGATATAGAAATTCTAATGTAAGTTCATTTATTTGATAGAAAAATTTCATCTTAAAAACAATGTATATAGTTGTCAAGAGACAGATCAATAAATCGAACTGATACACGTTTAAAAACTCATTACAAATGTCGATCTTTAATTTATGATAGTGAAGCTAAAGTTAGTAAAAATAAATTATTTAATAATAAACAATTGATTTTATTTGCTTTTCTTTTAAAGCGTTTTAATGTATCGGATGATAAAGTATCTTGGAATGTTGATTATCCGGATTATAAACCTGTTGAATATACAACTACTAAAATTCAACGTAATCCAAAAGCTGATTCATGTGATCCGTTAGTCAAGTGTTCTTTTTTCTGTTTTTGTTTTTAAAGAAAAGAAAATTATTTATATGATTTAGTTTAGATCGAAAATTACTAAATTCAATCAAGTTGATAATAAAATCGATCGACGAAGTTTTACTGGTTTCTATTATATTGATCCGATAACTCAACGACCAAGAAATCCAATAGGAAGAACAGGCAGTAAGAAAATAATATATTTTAATCGATGAAAATTTACAACGATGATTGATCGTTATGGATTTACGCGAACAAATAGAAAGAAAGGATAGATTCTTTTTTGTTTGTTTTTGGAATCAAAGGAGAAATAATTATTAGTGATTCAATGACTTTAAAGGCTTTTTTTACTGAGTGCAATGATTAGTTTAGTCAAATTCTATACCCATTTCTAAATAACAACTTGACCTGTTTGTACAACGACAACGACAAAAAAAAACAGATACCATTTTGCATTAAAATAATTTTCATACTTTTGATGTCTTCGTGCCTCAGGTAAAAGAAAACACACAAAAAATGGCCCAAAAAAAAGTAAAAGAAATATGCTTATCTGGTGTTTACACGAACCTATAGAGATATGTCGGATCTTGAAATGTGCGACACTAAGTTTTTTTTTTTGTTCCGGCTATGATCAAGTCCTGGTAAAAATGTGCAAGTATATAAAAGCTTACCCTATACGATTTTAACTTTTCAAGCTTCCATTGAGAGAAAAATATTTCAGAATTTAATCTTATCACATGTAAAAAATTCTTCGATACTTCGTAAAAAATAATCTAGATAAAAATCTTGATCGGAATTCATTATAAAATTTACTTAAAATCTATTATTTTATTTTAAGTGACTGGTCGAGGTCGTCTATATCATTGGGGTCCTAATCATGCTGGTGATCCAGTTGTTACACGGTATAGATAAAATTTTGAAGTATTTTTCTTTTTTGTCGATTATTTTATTATTCTTTAGTTGGAAACGTGATGAAAATGGTTCGATAGTTTATCGTCGAATAAATGCACATTGTCATTTAAAGCCTGTTCTTGAATTTGTTGCTATTCGACGACGTGATACTAAAGAATGGGCTTTACCTGGAGTAAGAGATATTTTTACAAATTAATTTTTAATTAGTTTTATTATCCTTAAAAAGGGTATGGTCGATCCAGGTGAAAATGTTTCAAACACAGTAATGCGTGAATTTCAAGAAGAAGCATTACGTGATGGTCTTGATGAAAATCTAATAAAACGATTATTCTCAAAAGGTTATAAACTATATGAATCATATGTTGATGATCCTCGAAATACAGATAATGCTTGGATGGAAACAGTTGCTATGTAAGTTAAAATTCAAAAAAAAAAACACATAACAAATTAAAACTTTTAGGCATTTTCATGATGAAACAGGCCAATTAACAGATCATCTTGATTTACATGCTGGTATAAAATTTTAATAAACGAAAAAAAAATAGAATTCTCATCTATTTCGTTTTTTTCCTAGGTGATGATGCAGATAAAGTTGTTTGGTGTACTGTCGATCGAACACTTCAATTATATGCGTCTCATAAAGATTTTCTTAAAGCAGCTGTTGATCGTTTTGATGCATTTTGGTAATAGAAAACAATATATATATATGGCATGTAATACAACATTTTATTCTTGGCAAAAAAAAAAGAAAAAGATTAATGCATGACTAGTAAAATGAGATATACAAATTTAATCATTCTCATCATCCGTATCAGATTTATTATTTTCTTGTGTTTGACTATCTCGTACGGTGTTAGTTTTAACGCATTCAGCTGATGAAAGATAACCAGATCTGTGAATAATTAAAATAAAATAAAAAAATATACATTAAATAGAAAAACTTCAATAAAAACAAAATATTTTACTTACTCTTGTAAAAAACTTTCAACATCACTAGCAACAAAATCATCACCTAATTTATTTGTTATTGAAATAAATGATGAAAGTAATTCACCACCACGATAAACTAAAATTGCTGGACAACCATTTTTAATCTAAAGAGATTTAAAACAAAAAAAAATCAAAGATTTATAAAACAAGTAGTAAAACAACAATCAACATACAAAATTATGACTGAGTTGGGCTTCAGATGCTTGAATTCGACAAAACTTCACAAATGGATATTGTTCAGCAAGAATTTGAATACATTTATTCATTGTTTTACAACCAATTGCTGACTATTAAAGAGAAAAAAAAGAAAATAAGACTTCAATCGAGTCTAAAATTTTCAGACTGGATCCGGGTCGAATTCGACAGGTAGGAGACATAAGATATATTTATTCAGTATGGAAAATCTATGTTTAAGATGAAAACAGATCATGCTGACATACTTATATCAATGGGATTCAATAAATGAATCAACCATATGGGAATAATTGTCTCCTGATTGAATTTATAAAACTTAATCGACTGATATATTCATTAAATAAGAACAAACCTGTTCATAAACATGTACAATAATAGTAACATTTTTATTTTCATTATCAATTGTATTTGTAAAATTTTCACGATTTAAATCAATTTGTTTGCCAAAACGAGGACTAAAAAAATAAAATAATTTCTTGTATTTAATTTATATTGAATGAAATTTTTTTTTCTCAATATTTAAGATTGAAATAAAAACAAAACAAAATACTACATACGCATTTAGTAATCGTTGTTGCATTTCATGCATCAATTTTGCTCGATATTCTTTAAAAAATTCATCCTCAGCATCAAAAAATTCATCTTCAAGAGCTTCTTGTTCTTTTTTCTTTGCTTCTTCTTCATCCAACTAAATAGAAATCAAATATATATATATATATTTACAATATCAAGCCATGTAATATGACAATTTATGAGCGTGTATGCTTTATGTGGGTTCATTTAACTAAGATTTGTCCAAAATATTTGATTCGTTTCAGAAAAATAGTTTTAAGTGTAATCGATAATGATACTTTTTTAACGATTTAAGCTACTTTTTTGACCAGCTTGTAAAATTCTCTCATATCATAATTACTCTATATAAGAAAACTAATTATCATACTCTTCATTTATATCGGATATAGTTATCTACTAAATGATGTGATTCGTTTTCGTTTGAAGACTGTTAAAGTGTTTATGTTTGGTTGACTTACATAAGATCTACATGTCATTGTTAATTTTTTAATTAATGTTACTTTTTCTTTTTGTTGTTCCTCTCGTTTTTCTGTTTCCAATTGTTTGAAACGTCTCCAATCTTCAATAACACCTTTAGGTCCAGTCTAAAATTAAAATTTTTCAAATTTTATAATCATCTTCAAAATTATTTACATTTTCAGTAATACCACTTGATGAACTCGATGGTTTTAATTCTGATTCTGGTATGAATTTTGTTGTTGATTTTTCTTGTTTATTACCATGATCGGAATCATTATCTTACAACAAAAAAAGACGGATTATTAGAAGAAAAAAATACCTTAATCGTAATTTATCAATTTACCTTTGTCATCTTCATCTTCGGATGAACTACAATAATTTTGTAATTTCTCACCAAGCAAACGATCATCTAAACTCACCATGTTTTTTTCTTCTCTGTTTCGGACTAAATTATTGATCGATTATCAGCATAGCATAACAACATAGATGTCCTTTATCATTGGTTAATTTCATCAACAAATCATATTTAATTTGTCAAAATAATAAACAAAAGAGAAGAGTGGTCATTGTCCATTTCGATGAATTCTTTTCTCTCTCTCTGTTTTTTTTGTATGTTATTTACAGATTGAATACAAATGACGACACGTCGTGGAATATTTTTCAATTCAAAATCCCGTTCAGTGGATTCAAATATAGTACTTGATAATAAAAATCCATCACCAACTAATATCGAATCATCAAATATTATAATAAATGAAGATCAAACTAGTAGTAGTAGTAATAGCCAAAGTTCACCACCAAAATTACCAACAATGTCAACGGGAATTGTTAAAAAAAAATTAATTTTAAAAAGTACAAAACGAACTTTAACTAAAACAATTTATTCAGGACCAAGAAAAATCTTTAGTACAAGTTATAAAGTTCGTTTTTATCTTTGTTTTATTCATATTAATAAATATATATTTCTATATTTTCGAAATCTTTTTGTTTTTAGGCAAATCGAGCACAATTAAATCATAAAGCATTTTTTGGTAGTGAAATAAATGAATATGATTTAGATAATAATGAACAAACATCAACAAATATTTGTTCATCACAACCAATTGTTGAACAAAGAACAATATCAAAAGCTGCATTAGTTGTTAAATCAAAAAGTACAGATAGTATTCGTACAACAACAACGACAATTATTGAAAATGGTAGAACTAAACTTATTTGTCCACGAGATCAAAAAAAGGTAAGTTTTCTAAATATAATTACTAAATTAAATATTTTCTTTTCTTGAATGCGATTTTTAAAAGATGTATACAATTGTACCAAATATTCGACAACCAGCTACATGTGAAGAACTTGGAGAAACGCAAAGTTATATTGACGATATGGAATATCTTTTAGCAGGATTTCAAACTGATAAATTACTTGGTAGTCGATGTCTTAGGTATGAATATTTATTCATTGATGTATTGTTTACATCGACTTCATTGGAGTGAAATGAAACTTTCAGAGATAGGGTATGCTATCCAATCATAATAGATATTGTCTAACTATTCTATTTTAAATGATAGACTACTCACAGGAAAAACGACGGGATTCCCAAACTGTGCCCTATAGTGGAACTTCATTTGCAAACCGAGTTCTATATTTCTGAAACTTTCGTTTTTGGTCATTGGAATTTAACCAAGAAAAACGACCTTGAAGGATTTGGTATGACATTTACAACCGTCCCTATCTTAAAAAAAAATTTCAGGGATGATCCAACTTGCAAAGTTTTTTGAATCGCTAGCTATGCTTATAGACACAAGCTCTGGAAAAAAGTACTCTATACTTTCTCGCCTTTCCAGGATTTCTGGAGAATAGCTCATCAGAAACTGAGAGTAGACAAATTTTCTCGTATTACTTTCTGTCAGAATAAAATGATTGAAATTCTGAGAGCATATCTCAAATTGTTTAATTAGAATATTCTTTTGTAAAACCTAGAAACAGTAATAATAATGAACGCGGTACGATTGAGATTTTAGCTATATTCGGGTAATAAATTTCTTTTTCTTGACTGTGTCGGGTATTTTTTTTTTTTTGAAATATGAAGTTTCATTTCATTGCTGTTCTTTTTTCCGACGTTCACATTGTTTAAAAGACACTTGTCTGTTTTCGTCTAGTGACCGGTGCGTACGCATTAAAAGATAACAGAGCTTTGTAAAAAAAAAATGCCCTTATATTCGTATAGTATCACTCATTAAAGAATTTTTTTTTCAGATAGAATTTAAATGAATAGGATATGGGAAGCAAAGTCGAGTATATTGTGACCTGTGTCTGACCTCATTCCTTGAGAATAGCAACGTTGATATCTTTATTAAGAAACCTTATTAATGAGTAAAGCCTATTTTACTGTTGAGTTAAACAGAAGATAAACTGTACAGCGTAAATTTCTCTTAATATTCGGTGAAGTGTTGGCAAATTTTTGCTACTTAACACTGACATAGTAGTATAATAAAATATACTACTGAAAAATTGTTTAGGTTCACTTTCAGTTTTTCATGGCAATCCTACAATTGTCTTTTAATATATTTTTAGTGCTGTTAAATTTGCTGAATTATGTGTTAAACCATCATTTCGTATGCATTTACGAACTGAAAGTGCACTTGAACGTGTACTTGATTTATTAAAAGATGCACCAGAAGTACCAGTATGTGTCCTATATTTAATTTTATATTTATTTATTTTCTAATTTTTACTATTTTATTTTTAAAGAGTTTAAATCTATGTACAGCTTTTATTTTATATGTCCTATCATCAGATACATTAACATCAGGAATAAATCTTAGTACAGTACATTTAATGATTGAATTAGTCCATAAAAGTCGATCAAAAGATTTTATTGATGATGAAGAATATAAAAAAATGAAGCAACGTATATTAACAATTATTAATCAATCATTACAAGATGATATTTTCTATGAAGATCGATTTAACGTAAAATAATAAATAAAAAAAATGAATAATTTTAATAATAAATTTCAATTATTTTTTTTATTTGTTTGTAGACATGTGATATTATACTTGAAACATTTGTTAATATATCTCGTAATAATTTAAAAGAATGGTTAAGAAATGAAGCACGTACATCGAATGCTTTTGATTTAATGATTGATGCTAGTAAGAAAAATTTTATAATTTCTTTTTTATAATTTATGTTTTTTACAATTTAAGTTAGTTTAATTGTACAAGATTTATCAAATAATGATTTTGAATGTTATGCATTGTCAGAAATTTTAATACGTTATCGTAAAGTTTGTCGATATATAAATATGTTAGAAGAATTTTGTGGTGATAATTCAGAACAAACATCATCCGCATTATCGCCAAATATTGATATTAATCGAGTATATATTGCACAATACAATCAATATTCATTATTTCATTCCTTATCAAAGTAAATATTTTTTTGAGGCCATCTCCACTCAGAAATAAACTTTAATTTTTCAGAAAATGCTAGAATAGATTATGAATAAACTTTGTGTCACGCGAGTAGAGTTTTTAAAATGAGAATATGAACTAACATATCGTAACAGAGCTGGTCACTTTACCTAATATTTTCGCACTACTACACACATTATTGTAGTGCCAAAGTTTTAGTCTTGGTTCCTGATACGTAAGTATGGGATGTGAATGAAGGTGAGCCCTCTAGTCTACCAACACCTGCTTATTGCAAGCACTATCAGAATATGTTTTGAATCTTGACATTGAAGTTTTTGTGTGTATTTTCTTTAGATTACTTGATCTTTCACTTGTTTGGTTTAAACAACATTCGTCCACGAATGATCCTACTAGTAATAACAATAATAAAATAACTACAGCATCTAGTACAAAAACAGATGATTCAAAATCTTCAGATACATGTGATATATTTCGAGATGGATGCAAAACTATTATGTCAATACTTGTTATTTTAACGAATGATTGTGGTTAGTAATTTTAAATATTTTAGAGAGAAAAAATTTGAGATTTTATTTTTTATAATAGTATAACAAAATGAAAAGGAAATAGAATTAAAAATAAATATATAAGTGAAAGTGATGAGTTTATCATTAACGATCTCAATTGTTAGAAAATAAATTTATTAATCTATTTTGTCCTAATACAACAAGAAAAAAAATCCAAATAAGTCTACTCGTTGTAGGCATAGCCAACCTGTCTGTTGTTGTTTGGGTACCGTTCTTTATATGTATACACTAATATTATGATGGTAATTGAATGAAAGTAGAAAACTATCTTTATAAGAAGGCAAGAAAATCTTATATTCAGATATGATATAATGATACAGATCATTTATTATTTCAATAGAGTATGTATCTGCTGAAAAGAGAAAAAAATCCATGAATATATAACGAATTAGTTGAAGAGAACGTATCATATCTTGATATATTATGACAATATAAATATGAATCAGTCAATGATTCAACAGTGTAATCATAATCTAGCAGCAAAGATACTCTACTGTATATTTTGCCAACTCAAAAAACAAAAACGAAGCTTTGGAACTTTAGAAGAAAAACATGGTAGGCAAGTGAACAGGCTCAATCGTATTCGTACCTAATCTTTTATTTAATTCTATTATTTTCTGTAATCTTAATACAATTTAACTATTAACCTTAAAAAAAAAATCATACAAGTTTTGATATTACATATGAAGAAATAAGTCAAATGATTAGATTGAATTGTAGTATGATGCTTTTTATGAATAGCTAAATGTTGGACAGCAAACAAATTATTTTTAAATAAATTCTCTAATTGATTAAACGCTATTGAATCCAGACTGTGTACATCATGTAGTCTCTAATAAGCTGTCAATGTCCTGAACCTTAACGAGAATAATTCAATGTAAGAGACACCAGTTTACAGAAGTCCTATTTCAGAATAGAAGCAAATATAAACACCTGAAAACTTTCACAATAAACTATTTTCTTTAAGATATGTTTCTATGCGAAGTTTCGAATTGAGATTTCATTAGATGAGTTTTTCTTTTGTTCCTGATTGGGGATCACGATATTGGATAAAAGAATCATGTAAAAGTTCAATATCTTCTCACAGTAAAAAATCTAACGACTCCAGCTCTTTTCAAATTATTCATAACCAGAGCTTTCGCTTCTCCTAAAATGTCCGATTTTATTGTCAATCTTTTACAGTTTCACAGCCACTTTTTAACAGAAACCGAATTTTGAAGCATTATTTGCCTTTTTCCGGTCACATGATGCACAAAGTCTTGATTGAAAAAAAATGATTTATCAGCTGGAAGACTTCAGTTGTCAATCTAAATGTTTCTTAACTATTTAAAATAACACATGTTTTCGTATAATTCTAAAATAATTTTGTTTTCTTCATTTTAGAGACTCATTGTGATCGTTTAGCATCTGATGATCGTTTTTTTTCAAATTTATTTCGTCTTTTGACTACCATTGAACAAAGTTCATTAAATAGTGAAGATAAATTCGATTCACTTGCTTTGGTTTGTTATTCAATTTTAAGCTTTTTTTTTTTTTTTATCATTTTTCTTTCTTTTCTCAGACACTTAATTTAATAATCAATTTAGTACAAAATACAAAACATGTTTATAAACATTTAATGGAAGATAATATGCCCGGTGGAAGTTCAAAGAAAATCTATGAATATCTTGCTGGTGTAAGTTTTTCATTGAAATGAAATTTGAAAAAAAAAAAAATAATCTTTTATTTTTAGTTATTTTGTGAACAAGAATCATTAGCAGCTAAAGCGGAGTCTCAAGAAGAAAATGATTGGATGATGGAAGATGCTGATGATGATTTAGATGAACGTTTAGGTATACAAAATCCAAAAAATAATAATGAAAATGAAACAAATTTTAATCGTGCTCTACAAAAAGCAGCTGGTCATATGGAAAATACATTTGTTGCCGCATTTGCTGGTGTTATTCTAGGTGTTGTTTTATTACGTGATTGTGCAACATATGCATCACAAATACAAGCATTAATGCCACAAAATAAATTTGATACAATGGCATTTATTTTGAAAAAATTCACTCTCTTTTTGCAAATGTCGGTATGTTGAATTTTGTCATAAAAAAAATTATTTGTTATTGCATTGTTTTTTTTTGTTAGCACGCATTTACACCATCTGGCGTAAAAATTCTTCAAGAAATTATTTCTATGGTCTTGTCATTATGTGGATAATATGCAGATAAAATTCTTCTTTTTTTCCTGTTGTTCTGTTTGTATATATATATATGTAGAGATTATACTTTTAAGTAGTGAACAGAACTCAATGTCTATTTGTATGTAGTTATGTTTTTTTTTCTCTTGTGCTCTACACAAATATTAGTGTTCTTGGTGGTTGTATTTTATATATATATACATACATACACTAATGATATATGCAATGGATGAAAATGAAAGATAGACAACAAAAAACAACTGTTTAAATTTGTTATAAGGATTTGTTGTTTTGATATGAAGATTGACGCTTGATAGGATCGCGAGATGTGGAAGAAAATAATGATGATTCCATTTCATCCCATAAAGCAGCTTTCGTCGCATTACTGGAGTTTGAATTGCTTGGTGTTAATGATTGTTTGTCAGTGAATATTCTAAAAATGAAATCTAGCTTTTTCCAAGTATTAGATGCTCAAGTCAAACGAAAACAAGCGTAAACGATACTATACAGAGACATACTCTCAAGAAGATATACAATCCTAAAACTTAATCATGTAATACGGTCATTTACGTATGTTTTGTACATTTTGGATTTGTCAGCCAAGGTGTGACAATTATTCAGGCCGCTCAAACACGCTCGTAAATGAGTGTAAGTCGTCGTATTGCATACAGAGAAATACGATCTTTTAAAAAATTCATATATGACTTCCATTTTACTCACGACGGAATCAGAGCTGGAACCGGTAAGAAATTTTGAAAACGGTCCGGTCCGGCTGGCTGAAAAATTCAACCGGTCCGGTCCGGCCGGAAAACGGCCGTTTATAAGTTGTTCTTGAACCGGTGAATTTCCGGCAAACTGAATAGGTACTGATATGAATACAAGTAATGCTTCTGTGTTT
>CAJNSZ010001296.1:0-30380 GCA_905329745.1 Rotaria sp. Silwood2 | reverse complement strand
ACCCTTCCAAAGGGTTTATGAAAGGGTTTACGAAAAGTGTAACATACGGTAAAAAGGGTATATTATTCGTTGCACTTTCATAAACCCTTAAAGGGTTTATTATTCTACTCATTTTTTTTACAGTGTAGTGCTACTAGCATCCCAGGAGGTGCCTCTAGCGTCCCAGGAGGTGCCTATAGCATCCCAGGAGGTGCCTATAGCATCCCAGGACGTGCCTCTAGAATCTCAGGAGGTGCCTATAGCATCCCAGGTAATGCTACTAGCACGCCAGTAGGTGCCTCTAGCATTCCAGGTAATGTACCTGTCGGACATTAGATATGGCTGTCCGCCTAGGTTTCTAGCCGCAAGGGGTCGTAGTGCTTTAAATCAGAAAACATGGACTGATTTTAATTCGCAAAATGTGGATGCGTAAGTGAGCTCGAAATTTCGAGTTTACGTGTCGAGCTCACTTTTTTTTACCATAAATAATGTAATTATTGATAATAAAAAAACTTTTTAATATAAATATTTCTTGATTGATTCCTGCAGTCTTCGCAAATATTCTTTTTGTTAAATTTTTTTTCTCTACTTTCAATAGAGAATGGAGAAAATGAAAACTATCATATTTTTATAATTCTAAGAATTTCATATCAGAGTGGATTCAAGTGGATTCGAGTGGATTCAAGTGGATTCAAGTGGATTCAAGTGGATTCAAGTAGATTCAAATGGATTCAAGTGGATTCATGGATTCATGGATTCTGCTGTTTCCCCCTTGGTATTAAAACAGAATTTCTTTTTCTGAACGTGAGAAATAGCTCACATTGTCCAACGGTACGAATAAAGTTGTCAAAATCGATCCATCGATTTTCATTTGAAAGAGAACGCTTGTCAATTCACGATTGCATCGAACACTGTCAGGAAACATAAGCGAGACTTGTCGATCGATGCTTTGTTGATAGAAAATGATTGAAAGAAATTAGTCCACCTTTACTTATGCGCATCTTCTCAAATTCATCATTGAGCATACCCTGACCTCGATATACAGTCAATGGAAGCGGGTTATTCGATTTCGAATGTAGCCATCCGATTTGTCAATGAAGATCTCTAACAAAGAAACCCATCTGAATGATAATTTCTATATCTTGAGTACAAAGAGCTTTATTAAGCATCGAGTAAATGAAACAGTCTCGAGTATACACCACCAAATAGGCGATGGTCAATCATAGTCTCGTTCGAATTCATTAATTACATAAATATTGGTCGACAGAATTTAACAAAGTCTATCTTAACTGTTTCATCCTGTCCTATGTCAAGGAGAATCTCTTTGAGTAATTTTGAATGCATAAAATGATTGATCGAGTTGATTTAAATCAATGATAGATGATGGAGAAACGATGCTAATCGGCATTCAGCTGTTAGAAACTTGATGAATGTCCTGTTTAAGAATATCATATAAACGATCAATTTAAGTGAAGATATCTTTTACTTTATGATAGCCTTTTATACATTGTTCATGTGGCGTCGTGTCATTACAAAATACATAGATTGTGTATAGTTGCGATATATGCTGGATGAGAGGCACGAGTTGTTGATCACAAAGATCACATACAATAAAAAACGCTTTTTCGCTTTCAATATTAGTAAGAAAATCGATACAGATCAATACGAACAAACGTTTTGATCGAATTAGTAATGCGTCGAAGTTGATTTATCGAGTGTTGAAAGTTTGTATCAGATTCATTGATAGTTGGATCAAGTCAGATTATAATAAAATTCTCGAGAATATGTTGCTGTCGACGCTGTGATGATATGATTTTGTTTTTTAATATCTTTGGTACAGACCACACTGAAATGCATAAGTTTAAACACACAAATTATTGTAAGTAGAAAAAAAGGGAATTAAAAAATAATCTGTTCTTCTAGTTTTGCCCACCACTGCAGGTGAAAAAGCTTCACAAGACGAAAGAGAAGAGAGGATGTACAAAAGGCAGAAGAACACTATGGGCTAATAAGGATCCAGAAGAGAATGCAAATAAAAAGGAAGAAAAAAAGACGATGACATATAGTTCAATTTGTTATTTGTCGTAGCCTAATGCAATTGCATTGATAGAGGGGATTCGTGCGATTTAATCTGTTTTCATACAAGGCAAAATGAAATGCTAGTTATTTATTGGATCTTTATCCAATTTGATCTTCAATGGCCAGCCTTTGGATAAAATCTAAAAATTCAGTTTCAGCTCACTTTTTGAAACCAAATAATTCTTTATTTATAAACACAATAAAATTTTTACAAATTACAAAATAAAAAAAAATCAGCTAGATTAATAGATACAAGACCATTGTTATCGTCTTGTAATAATATCGCATACTTATAAGGAGTCAGATATATGGCTTTCTCTATGCCAGTTATTAGCATATTTTTTTACATATAAAAACAAGCAATGCCACTAGAAAACAGCACCCGCAGACGCTTCCAATAATGACACCAATCAATCCACCCAGCGTCAAGGCTCCCCACCGACGTGCACTAGGTCTACAGCTTCGAGAAGAAGAAACACATGAATCAGTCCCTGTATAATAGAAAAATAAAAACGAGTATTGTTAATCTCTTCAGTTGTTCTCTCAATTGCACTTACACGCACAGCACCAGGGATCTAAAGCCGTACCACAACATCGCCCTTAATGAATAAAACTGGCGAAATAATTTTCAAAAACCTTTAATTTCTACATACCGGTGTGCCCATTGTATGCTGCAGTACAACTACCTCCATTACAACAACTTCTACATTGAGGAGTCTGTGCCAACGACATACAGACAAATGTAATTAATAAAAATATCACACAGAAAACATAGGTTAAAGAGGACATTTTCTGAAGAATATTTCGTAAAACGTTTTAAGAAGAATAAAAAGATATGCGTTTTACACTGTAGCTCAATCTTTTACTCTCACCTTTTATAGATGTCTTATTTAAAAGAGAACGAAAATGAATATGATTATTTTTTTACTGATATCATTCTTTTTCTCTACTTATCAACACGTAAGAAATTAGTCATCCAACTGTTTTATCATGCAATACTAAAAAATGAAATCGTTTTCTTTTTGAAGTATTAATTCTTTCAAGAGAAACAGATTATTCGTTAATTTTCTCTATTAAGTGTACATGGGCAGACTCTTATCTGCAGAATCAAATTTTCTCGCAATATGGAAATAAAACACATTTGTTAATACTTGCTATCATCTCTCATTTTTCTTCTATGCCTATTCACATCGTTTATCTTGGAGAAGCGTATTTTATGAGTGGACTTTATCTATCTCGTATTGCTTGTTGAACTTACGGAATAATATGATATTCGTTGTGTTTTACCTTTCATAACGAACGAAGGATCAGAGAAGAACGGAGTCTTTTATTTATTCATTTTTCAACACGTAAATGCGGAGTAAGTGAAAAAGAAAATAAATTGTATGGACAAAAAGAAATTTTATGATTAGCATGATAGGTTTTTGCTTTTCACGCCGCACATACCTATATAGCTGAACTAGTGAAATTTTATTCATTAAACTTTTTCATCAATATTATTTTTGTCCAATCATTACTCACTAAGAAATAAGGGATGCGCAAATACGAGTACAAAACGTATTCTGTATTTTCACTCTCACCTTCAATTTGAAAACATGTTTTTTATTATAGCACACAAATCTTTTTCTTTGCGCTCAATTTCATTAAAAACTCATTGAAAGATTTATAGATTCTTATTAATATACAATCACAAACAAATATTCAGACATATCTACGATGTCAACAATTAGCAAAGTTCTATTAGGTTTGATAAAAAGTATAAACTATCGAAGTGCATTTGACTTTTATTTGGACAGCATTTCAAATTACAAACACTGATAGATTTATCATCATCATAAGAGGATAAAACAATTATAGCTCATATTCGTCTTGTGTTTCTTCGAATAGTTAGGTGATTAGAAAAACATCACAAGCAGTCTTTATTTATTGATAATATAGGTGAAATCGATGCATTAAATGAGAAATATCAAGCACATGCGTCCATTGAATCTCGCTGGTCAGTTTCTTTGATAAATTTCAATCTGATCGCTCAGCTGCTAATCAACAACGTTTAGCTGATGGAAAATCTGTTACTCTTGACAAATATGCTGAATATCATTGGCATCCTCAACTCTATATTGAAAATGGTTTAGGTGATCTAAAAGAACCAATAAAATATAGTGGAAAAATAAGCATGTACAATTTCCATAACATCAATGTTTTTAGATGATAAAATTATATTAGTTGCTGATCCTTATTGTTTCAGTGCAGTTAATCGAGAAGCATTTGCTAATCAACAAGAATGGCCATTATATGAACATGTCGATACCGAACAAAGATATAACAAAGATTCTCTTTTTCGAATGATGATGAAGACGATGGTGGTCGACAAATGAAAGAGATAAGTAAAGAAGAAGATCGAAAACGTTCAGTTTTAACAGTCACTTGTCATGCTGATGTGTAATTGAAAGAAAAATAAAATGAATAAATAAAATAATGCTTTCTTTTCAAAGCTCATCAATCGAATTACTTCTTTTGGAATGGATATTGTCTGGTTTTGTTAATCACTGCTGTATCTTTTTGTACTTTTGAAATACCAATACAATGAGTCATTGATATAGATTATATATTATAGATTATATTTTCATTCTAAGATTTTCAGTAAATTGACTTAGAGTTTCATGTACACTTCTTTAGACATCAATTACATTTCGTTGGACAGTGAATAGATCACTTTTTAGTCTAATTATTCATTTTATTTTTACTTACCAATCAACTTTTTTTTCATTTAGCCTACAATTTCTTATTTAACATCATTGGATAAATATGGAACATTATGCATATTTAATCTTGTTCTTCATTCTATTTTGTAACGGTTTATTGTTGTTTGTGATTTATTCTTTCATATATTTATGGAAGAAATACAACACAATAGAGAAAGCAGATGGAAGGAGAGAAAGTTGAGTCAAGAATGACTGATGAACGATACATGAACACAAGTATTTATACGTGTACATATAAGAGAGCAAGAGAGAGAATAATAGAGAGAAGAATTAGATGATGCAGAGAGCAACCAATGATAGTGACGAATGTATAATTGATGAATCCGTCACATATTTGGCATAATATTGTTAGTATAATTGCATGGGAGTATACATCAGATTATCACATGGCAAAAGATTCATGGATTGCGTATTTCAATCATCGAGCTTTCTATGATTTTATCAGCGTTCTTTGTTGCTTTTCACATTACAATCATCATGCGACACTATGCTGCCTCATTCAAACATTGTTGAAATTTATTGTTTTAAAATTGTTTTTCATTGATATTGGCTTCGGTGAAGTCGTGTGTATAATGAAAAAAATGAATAGATGAACGATTTTTACAATTGAAAAATTTTGCGCGTATATATTTTATTGCAATACGTTAATGATAAACTGGAGGAGTAGCGTTACATCCACCCCCGCTATAGATGTTATAACACGACATTACAAAGAAACGAGAATACAAAAAGAGTAATAGTAGTAGAAGAAACAAGAGAACATAGCGATCATCAAATTATAAGCGGGCAGAAGATCATACAATACGTTTGGTTAGGTTGCTTCCATTATCGGCATACTCGTGCAAGTATCCGAACGATAGAAAGTATTTTCTTCTTCCCAACTATATATGTATTTTTGCTATTTTTGACGAACATTGCCCTGGATCGGCGGTCAATATTGTTTGCTATCCTAGGCCAGCACACTACGTTCATTTCTGGTTTTTCACGTCATCACGTTTATTTCATTGTTGAGATCTGGCTAAAATGAATCTTGATACTCTACCTATCGAGCTTATCTGGTATATTTTCGATTGTCTTTCATCATATGATCTCCTCGTTTCTCATTCTAATATCAATTAAAGTTTGAACATCGTTATTGCTTCATATCCCAGATGTCGATTCCATTTCAATTCAATTCCTAAATCGGATTTTGATCTTATTTGTCGTCGTATTCATCCTCGGCATGTCATTTCTCTTATACTATCCGAAGATATGGAGGGTGTGGGTGTGGCTTCAGGGGATTAAGAATAATATCATCCACATCCACACCAACACCCAACAATTAAATGAAGCGAGCCATGTGGCAGTATAGGAAATGAAACCTTCTGCTGTGCTTGTGACAGATTTTTTAGTCTTGATTGTTTTAACCAGAAACATCAGACTATGCAATAAACGATTTGAAACAAAAGCGAAAGTAGAAAAAATGGCTCATTTTATCTAATCTTATGTGTAGGAAAAAAAGGAAAAGAATGTGTTTTTCTATTAAGTTTCCCGATAAAATATAGTGAAGCCCACCGGTGGGTCCCAAAACCGTGAAAGGATTATTTCTCTTTCTTCTAGAAGAAATTAGAGAAAACTGTAGAAATCTTCCTTCGGGTTGAGGTTGAAAAGAAAAAAAGTAATTGTTCAAACAAATCGAATATGAAATTATATCTTTCTCGGACGCAAACTCAGATTCAACTGACGATTTAAGGGAAACAGTTACAAAAATATGAGTTAGTGATCAAATTTTCAGTAAATACCTGCACCTCCTAGCTAAGATATAAAAAGAAAAGTTCAGTGATACTGAGACGATGGCACTACCTACCCTTAGAGATGGAACCGGTCTAGTTTTTTCCAGAGCGGTACTAATAACGGTCCAAAACAATAAGACCGGTTTAGACCGACAAAACCGGTTTAGAACGTTTCAGCGACTGAAACCGATTTACCGAAAAAAGTTGGTCTGATCAGACTACCGGGTAAAACTAGCCTACCGGGGCTAAACAGGATGCTGATGATGCGTCAGTTTATAAAAGAAAAACCGACCTACTGACAAAATATCGATCTACAGACAACAAACTAAGGCTTGAAATGAAGCCTTGTTTCATAGTGAACTCCCTTGTGGGCTACCTTCGTATTTTCACGCATACTGGCAAAATGTTTCGTCGTTCATAACAATAGTCTCACTGATGGGTATTTTGAAAACTGTTTTTTAAAAAAATTCCTGTGTGATCAGTGGATCTAGTCTTGGTGACAGTTGTTTTTTCATATGATTACCGTTATAGAGCGGGAAAGTGAAGAATACAGACCGGTCAGACAAGTTTGAACCAATCTGACCTGTTGATCCAAAGTCCAGACCGGTACCGGACCTGACTAGACCGGTCGGTTACCAGAACCGGTTCCATCTCTGCCTGCCATGATACTTGCTCTTTTACTCACTCTGAAACGAAGCAGCGATGGTACTGATTCTTTTGAATACTTTGTAAACATGATGAACTTGAACAACCAACAACGCACGCATGAGCAGGTTACGAGCGGTGCCTGTCAATTGTGACTGTCCTCTTGTACAATTGAATTCGTATATAAAAAAACCGTACATGGCCTAAACGATTCTTTCAAAAAAATGGAAAGCTATCGAGTACAATTCTAAAACTCGAACTGTAAGAGAGTCTAGATACGTTAGTTGTCCCAAAGCACATCTGCCATTCCAATTGCGACCATGATCAAAGTGGTAGTACACTATGAAGCTGAATACAAAAATCAACTACAACTCCGATAAAAATGAGTACTGACCCATGAAAACCTTTGGGATAATACAGAGCCACGAGTGGCAGCTGGATGAAGATTTTGGCTTTATAGAGCCCATACGAAACAGAAATAGTTCGATAGACCTTGATATTATGATTGAAGTAGATCATGTAACTGACTGTACGACTGAGAGTGTAAGTTGCATCTGAAGCTAGATTTCCACGAAGATAGATAACATAATGGTCATTTGAACGGAAACTTAAACGAAAATAAAGATTGAAAAACGAATATTAATTAAAGCAATGATACAGACGACGAAAGTAGCCGACGCAGCTGCTGAAGGTGGCTCACAGGTCTCTGCGAGAATCAGAAACGATCCTGAGGGTAAGACTTGCTCCAAATATTGATCTTTGAGGAGAAACATGTGTATGAACAGGAAATACTTCCAAAAGTTGCAGTAGAAACCAATCTTTGCTCTCATAGACGGAAGGGACCTTTAAGCTCGGTGTTAAAGAGATGAACAGTATAAAACAACATACTATTGCTTGTGAAGCCTTCATATTTTACGTATCCTGTGCAAAGAGAGGAAGAAAAATACATACAGCCGTGATATAATGCATATTTTTTTAACCGTTGTTTAATTTTATCTTTCTTCATTACTGAAGCTGTCTGATCGATAGGTGACAGAACAAGCAAAAGAATGACAGTGCTTTTTCTTGGGAAAAAAGATCCAATAGGACTCAATAATATATGATCATGCCTTATCCCACGTATACGGTGGAATGCACACAAGCCAAACATTTTTTCGACATGTCCATTAAAATATATATTGCTTTCATTTTCTTTAGTAAACAACAACGATACATTACCAACGTATTACAATCGTAATTATATTATTCGTTGCATCATTATAAGAAGTAGACGAAGTCTTTTGATATTGCAGTATCACTCTTAAGCCCTTTTCCTATATCAGTGTTCAGAACATTTTTCTATCCTTAAGTATAATTATTATTACACTCTAAGTTAAAATGTGTCGGATGTGTCGTGATTCACAACACATTCCACGACACATTCGAGCACGACACGAGGTGCCCGTTGCGACATATTTTCTCCAGCAAGCGTACGACACATTATTCCACGACACATCCGACACACTCTGAAATCAATGTTCGAGTCTTGGCTTCACCGTATCCATAATTTTTTTCTTTCGTGCATTATATTCATCAATATTTAATTAATACAATTAACATCAGTGTTTGATGCAAGAGTATAAACCAGGCAGATCTTGAGATCCAACCGTGTAAGGCAAGTCAGATCTTGGTCGGACTATTGCCAGGTGTGGNCTTGGCTCTCGTGGATTCAGTGGATTAGTGCATTTCGATATGCTTCAAATGTACTTACTATTAGCGAATTTCAAGGTCTCACTTTCTGTTGGTCAAATGCAACCAATTTCTGTCCATTGACAGGTGATGAGATACTTGATAAGCGAGGACTCTCTCATGCTAGTTCATGGGATTTGTGGAAGAACTTTTTCGCATTGACAGTCATGGCTATAATGTTTTTTATTTTAGCTTATATTCAACTTATCAGAATGAAAAAAAGAAAATAATTCTAATTAATTATATCTATATTCATATTATAAATGAGAAAACATCAAATATCTTGTTTCTATATTTTGATTCTAGTAAGTTTTATACTAAAATTCCTAATTCTTTTAATCTTTTTTCCATTCATGTATGTTTCACTTGTACTTACTAATATTGAATAATAAAAACTAAACTTGAAATCAAGTCTGTTTTGTGGAACTCACATATATTTTCGAAGAAAATAGTGAGTGTATGTTGTAAGGTCAAGTCTTCATGGCTCTTCTCCTCCATTACAGACCTTAGCAATCAACAATAATAGGCGTCAGATTTTGTAGAGCTTTTTCTTTCAAAAGTGATCAAGTTATAATTTTGAAAAATAATGAATATCATTATTTGTGACTTGATTAATACATATAATAGTGCATAAGATCTGCTTTATATATCATGAATATGTAAAACAGACTTATTTGTCAACTAGTTCAATGACTATAAAAAGAAGAATGTTAAATTAAGAAAAACAAATTAAAACAAAATAAAAAATAATGAGCGAATAGCAACAATGCAAAGAAAAAATAGGGCGTCGGTAGAAAAAAATAAAAATTTCTGTTCGAAATGCAGAAATTAGAGTTTCTTACTCTAATGATTGATTATTCTGCATAACAGCTATAGTATACGAGAGATTTATCACTTTACGTATTCTGTATTAGTTTAACGAGGCTAGGCAGTATATGCGAATTCCACATTTCAGCTCCAAAGGGGCTGCTCTAACAAACCTTTTTTTCATGTATAGCATAAAAACAAAACATTAATTTTTCGTAAAACGATTAAAATTTATATTTAACTTTTAAAATGTTGATTACTGCGAACGAATATTGAAAGTAAATTGTTTCAAAAGATTCTAATAAAAATTTATTTTTTTTTTACTAAGCATTCTGCAATTTGTAGAGGACGTTAGTTTTTTGATAACAGAAATTTTTTGAGTTTTAGATATTTACTGCAATTTGTAGAGGACGTAAGTTTTTGATAAGAGAAATTTTTTTAAATTTAGTATCATTGCTGTAATTTGTAGAGGACATTAGGTTTTGGTTGAATTAAGATTTTCGTTTGGGTCTAGCTGCCAAGAATTTTAATGGAAGTCAAAAATAGAATGTACTAGCTAGTTTGTTTTTCTTTTGTTATTGATAAACTAACACTCATAATGCATGAGCAAGGATGGTCGATTTGGGCTGAACTAATAACGATTTTAGTAAAAGACAAAGCGAGTTTTTTAAGGAGATTGTGTCATAATTTGTTGTGATAATCGATATTTGTTTCGAATGTGGTGTGAGCGGATCGAGCTATGGCCGTCAAGAGAAGACGCTCATCAACATCTATATTTCTAAGCTGTCTTTTTTAGAACATCATTTTTGTATTTTTGATTTTTATGTATAAGTGTTTTTGCACCCCAATCAGTTGTCTCCATTCAATGTTGAATTCCATTTTAAAATCATAATTATATGGTCTGTTCAAAATCAAAAGCAGCTGATGGCATTCATAGTAACAATGATTTCTGGCGAACTCTATAAATTGCAGTCAATTAAAAATTAAAAAAAGCACTACTCTATTTTAGCGCACTCTACAAGTTATAGTTCATTAAATTGAAATAGTGAAACTCAATATTTAGTGAACTCTATAAATCTCAGCAAATTCAAAAATATAACTGAAAGTTTAAGTCGTATTAAAATTGTAGCCAGTAATTTTTTTGAAATTTGAAGACCGAAAATTTGAGACCTAAGATTATTTTCAATTTGAATAAATTAAATTTAAAAAAACAAATAAAATTGAATTTACCAGATTTTGAATTTCGATTTGGGGTGTGGGGTGTGAGTGTGGGTGTGAGTGTGGGTGTGGGTGTGATGTGTTCATGTAAGAAAGAAGAGATCCCCACACCACCGACACCCACACCGTACACCCACGCCCACACCCACACCGCACACCCACACCCACACCCACACCCACACCCTGAATCTCATTTAGCTGCTCAATTAATTGATTTAAAACAAGGTTAAAATAATTTTTCAATTTTTCTTTCATTTATCTTAATGATTTATTTATTAGATAATGTTGTTTGTGGTCAATTAATAGAAGATGTTCAACAACAACCTTATGCCGTTATTTTATTTGATGAAGTTGAGAAAGGTCATCCATGTATTTTGGATATTTTATTAAAAGTTTTAAACGGTGATTGTCTTACTGTAAGTTTTGTCTTTATCATTTGAAATATTCTATTCAATAATATTTATTAGAATGATAAAAATCGAATAGTTGATTTTACAAATACAGTTATTATTTTATCAACAAATATTGGTGTACAATATATATTCGAACAAATTAAAAATTCAATTTATTCAGAAAAAACTTTTGATGAAAAATTATCTAAAACAATTAAAAATCATCTAATGAACCAAGTTTGTGTTCGTTTTTCTTAATCAATTTAATAATAATATTTATTTCAAAGATTTCTTCATATTTTCGACTTGAATTTCTAAATCGTTTGGATGGTATTGTATTCTTTCAACCACTTTATCTTAATCAACTTTCATCTATAATTCATCTTCAATTTCGATCAATTGAAGACCTTTTTAAAGAAGAATATATTACAATTCGTTTGACTGATAAAGCTATTCAATTAATTCTTAAAACATCTTATAATCCAGGTAAAACAACATATATTTAATTTAATTTAATTTATTCTTTTGTTTAATATAGTTGACGGTGTTCAATCATTAAAACATCATCTTGAACAACATATTATAACTCAAGTTCGAAAACACTTAATGAGACTTCAACTTCCATCACATTGTCATGTTATAATTGATACTAATGCAAACGATCAATATCGAGTTGATATTCAATAATTACAAAGAACAACTTCAACTTTATAATAAACATGAACAATCAAAATACACGATTTTTATTCGATTTTGTTTGTCACAATTCTATTTTGGATTATAAAAGAGAATATTTCTCTTAAATAAAATCGAATTGTCTCCAAAATGATTTCAAATTGAAGAGATTCATGGAAGAAAAGAAACGTTTCTGCCAAGTATTGGATGAAACCATATTCTATTCGAGAAGAACATTTGATGATTATTTCTGAATACCGAGTATTTTATTACAGCAATGAAAATAAGATTTCTGGACTATTTATGTTATGCAGAATATATGTAAAATCCTGCAGCTGAACTAGACCTAAATTAGATGATTCCTATAGAGAAATTAACTTTCTATCAAGTCATATGAGAAAAAACAAAAAAAAACTCCTATCTTTGCCGGATTATAATAATCTGAAAAAAATGGCGAAAATCAAGTGAAAAAAAATATTTTTGGTTGACTTTTATAACTTCATTAAATTCTCAATTACGATAAGGAATAAATTCGGATGCGGTTTAGTATAGTTCCCCACTATAGAAATCAACATGTATCACCTTTTCGGTGATTTTATCCCTAACTATCGGCTCCCGATATGAATCGCGATTATTGTCCTTCTGTTAGTCATCACTATACTTATCGGCAGGAAAGGAAAAATACTTCATTGATCTGCTTTCTGTGATCAACAGAATGCAAGGAACTAAACATGGAGTAATATATACACATGTATCTCGTACATAATGGATTAATTGTTTTTTTCGAATAATATATTTATAGTGATTTCGTCAGGAAATATTCTACTTTTGTAATTATCTTCTTAATTATTTTCAAACATGATTTCTTTTAGTATTTTTTTAGTAGGTATGTGTGAAAATTTTTTAGTGATTTTTAAAAAGAATATGAAGTGTTTTTTTCTAATGTATTTAATTTAGAACTTTAGAAAATGAAAGTATGTTCATTTTTTTTTCTTTCTAGATAAAAGAAATAAAATTGCATAGAATACGTTAAATCTCATTGTACATTAGCATTGAAGAAAAAATTTAATGATATTTATTTAATATTTGAAAGATAAATATCAATAGATTATGATAATGAAGCACATATTTCATTAAAATAATACAGAATATTTTATTCGTTTAAAATGAGAAGAATTATAATGAATAAAGACTGTTCGGTTCTTCATAGATGAAAAAAGAAATTAGCTTGTATACTTGTATTTTTATTTATGTTGATGATCATTGTTTAACGAATTTTTTATAATTTAATCAGAAAAATTCAATTCTATTGCTACTTATAAATTAAATAGGTGATTCTATTTAAGGAAATTCTCTTTCAGTTATAAAAAATAAATATCGTTATCTGATGTAATGATGTTTTGGAGATTTTTCATTAATAAATAAAAATAGTATAGATATTTATTTTTTATATTATAAATTCTATCCACTGTATTTTATCTTGTAATCGATATTTTATTTAATTCAAATATAATGTATTTAATATATCTGTTAATGACTAAAATAAAATCAATCACGTTTAGTGGACTTGACTGCGGTATTTTAATAATTGAAATGAAGCTAGTCTTTCAGAATAATTCTGTATAAAAAAAATCGTAAGAAAATTGAGCGTCATAAATTTTTGTTTTATGTAATCCAGAAAAGAAAAATAAATTTTTAAATCATTATTAAAATGCATATCTCTTGGGCTTATTCTTTCATTGAAAATTATGAAAATTAATTGTACAGCATAAAAAAATTGAAGAAAAAAAAATTACTATCTATTAAAATTGAAAATCACTTTTAAGAGGTAACTTTTAACTTTATTTTTCTCTGCTATTTTTTTTTCGAGGTTAATAAATTTTGTCTTGCACAAAAGAGAATACGATGGAAATAAGTGTAGAAATTTTGGTACTTGTTCACTTTAGACATAGTCCTCACCATCACCCTCACCTTTTGATCTGTGTTTATTAAAGACGCCAATTAGTGTATAAAATATGTCTAAAGTGAACAAGTAGTACCTTTTTTTTTATTACAGATCACATCAAATTCAAAGATCACAATGTTCTAAGAGAAAGATAAATATGTCTGTTTTATATTTCATCATATTAGTCGAATATCAATTTTTTTCGTCGAATTGGTTCATTTTTGAATAAAGAAAGAAAAAGGAACGGAAGAGCTTTTTCTTCTCGTTCATTATAGATGTTCATCGCCGTCTTGTGATTTCACCGTAGAATATTGCATAACTGCATGTATATATCCGTTTTTCTATTGTAGAGAAACTTTTAAACAGGTAAAAAATTAATTTTTGTTTTCGTAAAATTTAGACGTCAAATAACTCTTTTCCAGAAAAATTATTTATATTAAAAAAAATTTATATTGATTAGATGAGTTGATGAGAAAAAAGAGATTCTTTCATGTGGTATTTTTTTATTTGGTTTTGTGAAAAATTTGTCAAATAAAATAAACAAAGCTCGACAGATTTTAATAGATAAATATATGATTATGAAGAAAGTCTAATCGGTATATTTGAAATAGTTATTGACTTTTTTAGATAATATGTTAAATAGATTAGAAAATCTGGCAAATGAAATTTTACTTATGATATTAAATTATATAAGATGGTTTGAAATGATTGAATCGTTTTGGTCGTTAAATAAACGTTTTAATGATATTATTTCTTTAAAATTTTCAATGACTAATAATAGAATTGTTATCAGTGAGAAATGTTTATCTTTCAATCATTCTAAAATTCTTCGTTTTGTTAATTTAAAAAAACTTATTCTTAAAAAATGTTATTTAACGACAAAATTGATTGAACATTTCTTATTTCTTATTGAATAGCAATTGAACGAATTAATATTTACTGTTGATAAAGATGTTTTTAAACTAACTCATTATGAAGCAATGTCTCGAATAATTCGTCATAATGTGAAGGTCAATTGAAATTTCTTCTTTTAGACGTCAAATTTAAATGCTTTTTGTTCTAGAATCGAAATTGATGCTTATGTTCAAAGAATTCCTACGTACATTATTTTCTGATAAATGTCGTTTAATATCTCTTGACGTTGATATATCAAATGATGATAGTGCCGTTGATATTCATGGATGTTTTTCATTATCTTCTATTTCAATTAACAATGTAGTTGTTACTCATTGTATGACTCTTCGTTATTTACATATTCATTTAATTTATGGTTATTTTCTTGAACATATTATTGAGCATGTACCTATTCTTGAGACTCTTTCAGTTATATTCAAAGATTCGTTAATGAAAGAATCATCATATAAACCAAAGATGAAACGATTTGCATCAACTATTCTCAATTGGTATGAAAAGGTAAACAAAAATGAGAAATTGAATCTATTCAATGTTCAATAAAACGATAAATAGATTTTTAGAATAATATCACGTCAAACACACTATTATCATTATGTCGATGAGAAAATTCTTTCCATATGTTATCTCAAATTGTTTTTAGATTAGTTCAATCTAACATTTGATTATTTTTCTTCTAAATAGTTTTAGCAATTATAATATGAAGACAAATTATAGTAAAGTCAAATGTTGTCTTAGTTCGAATAGATAAATCAAGCTGAATAATCATATTTGATAATGATTATTGATATAAAATATCTTTAAGTTTATCAATGAAAAAGAATTCATTCGTACCAAAAATAGACTTCTTATTAGAGATTCCAAAGGTGCAACGTCACACCGTCCAATTTTGGCCCTGAAATGAAGTGCTGATAGTACTTGTTTTAAAGAGTCGATCATGGCAATGCTGTATTGTAGCTGCGCCACGGATTCATAGTTATTACTAATCTAAAGCAGAAACGATACTTGTTATCTTTATATAACATTGATAAATAATTCTCTTGAAAATGAGCGATAAGTCAATATACGATTAAAAATTCATTTGGTTATTTGTTTTGAAGTAGAGTATGTTCTTTATTATATAATGAGAAGTTTTTGTTAACTAAATTGAAATTAATTAATAAATATACAGATTATCTTTTTGATCATTTTTTATCCGCGTTTCTTTTGGAGTTTCTAAAAGGTTTCTTGTAACAGATTCTCTACGGACACGTACCTCATGTGGAAGCAAAGGTTCTATCGAATTTCGATGAACTTCTGTGCATGATGATTAGGTGACAATTTGTTTTTCTTTAACATTATTCATATTTAATGATTACTGTATTCCAATATCTAACTCGGTATCACTCGAACTCGTCCCATACAAAAAAAAATTGATTCTCAGTTCGTCTTATTCTATATATACGTATTAATTTATCAATTAAATTTGAATAGCAAGAGAAAAAAAATGTGAACTTATTATTGACGTTTTGTCATTTCATTCTCTTCGTCTCTCTCTTATCTGCATTGGTCTTATCCTTTTTTTTCACGTTCTGTCATTCTCTAATATTCTTTGCGATTGATAGGTTTTCTCCCAATCTATTATTTTATTTGTCTGATGGATATTTCCATCAATAACTCTGTGTGTCAGTTGACTTGTATCTCTTGTTAGCATATATATATGTTGTACTAAACCTAACATAATCTTATTCATATCTTAAACACGCACGTATCTAATATGTTTCGATTTAGCTATTGAATCAGGAAAAGTAGTAAAGAGTAAGAAAAGAAAAAAAATAGCATGTATTATTCTTGTATTTCTGTTTAAAAAAAATTGGTAAAGAATAAATTATAAATGAATATTAATTTAGACATGTTAGATGATAGATTAATAAGAAGTGTATATAGAATGGGACGAATTCGGATAGAAAAAAATGGGACCAGTTCGATGTAGAACTCTAATTCTTGCGCTATATCTTTATAGATATCGATAATAATTAAATTACTAAAATGTATTCTTCTTGATGAATATTTAATGAAAGATTATTACATTTAAATAGTTCTATGTCGATCACAAGATGGAAAAATAATAATTGTGATGATATAGATCCTATTCATTTTGACACGAAATGATACAATCAAAGAGTTAGTACAGACATAATTCGTGTTTATTGATAGACGAAAATCTTAGTTCAAGGATACAATTATCAGCAACATCTTTTTGAAATGTCCAAATAACAGATACCTTGCAAATGGATAGTAACTTTGTCTGGAGTAGGGAGTTCTGAAATCGTGCATAATTCTCTATGAAGATAAATGTTTGATTTGAATATGAAATGAAACATCCTTTTGTATAATAATTTTTTGTAGATGCCAAAATTAAAATGTTTTTCTTTAAAAAGTGTTATTCTCGACGACTTGCAATTAGTTTATTTAAAATGGATTATTAATAATGTATATTACATTGAAAAGCTAAAAGTTCGTTTAGATATAGAAACTCGAACAAATGAAACTAAAGTTATTGATGTAAATTATCGTCGTGAATATATAATGCCTGATATATTAATTCATTTGATCGATTTCGATTTTTATATTGTATCGAAATGCAAATTATTATTTGAAAATGATATTGAAAAAATAATTGATTCGTTTAAAAATGATCGAATTTTTATTGATCATCATTGGACAAATGTTAAATGTTATTTTGATAGAGTTTTATTATGTCAACATATATCATCAGTCAGAATAATTAAATCGAAATTATTTGACGATATTATGTAAGATATTTAATTTTACAATAATAGAGAATTTGTTTTATTCTTGTTGTTAAGAGATTATCCAATGATTTTTGATTGGGAAAATATTAAATGTATGAAAATTGATTTATGTCCAACAATTTATTCATTTCTGACTAAATTTGATAAAATCTATCCCAACATTAGATCTATTCAATTTAATATGGGTAAATATTTCATTATATAAAAAGATTGAAAAGAGATTTTTCTAAGTTGACTTGTTCTTTGGAAAAAAATCTCTTAAAATATTCATTTATTTCATGTTAATGATGTTTTAAAATTTAATTATCGAGAAAAATTGTTTTTTTTTTGTAGGACGACACAATTATCTTAGTCATTTAGCATATTCGACGTTTTTGCAGTCATCATTGGACATAGCAGATGATATTCATTTTCAATACGTTACAAGACTTGATTTTGGTTCTGGTTTTTGGCGTGGTTCTGGTAAATTACAATTTTATTTTTGTGGTTATCCGAAATAAGTTCTTTTATCTGAACTGTCATTATTATCGAAATTCCCTGAACTAAGTCCAACTAACTAATTAGTTTTGCGAATATTTATGCAAACTAATTATCTTTGAGCGATGTGTCATTTTTATAGAGAAATATTTTCTTTTTACAAAAAAATGAAATATTTCTGCATTATTATATAGAAGTTAGGCGTCTAACCAAGGGGGAAACAGCGGACTTCAAGACTTCAAGACTTCAACAGACTTCAACAGACTTCAGCCGCTGTGACTTCATATTTTCACAAGACTTCAACAGACTTCAGCCGCTGTGACTTCATATTTTCACAAGACTTCAGAAGACTTCTAAAGACTTCTGAAGACGTCATAGGACTTCAAATGACTTCGCAAGACTTCATAAGACTTCGNAAATTCGAAAAGTTCAGGTGATAGTGTTTGTGCTTTATCAATGAAGCGGCGTAAGAAACGTTGAGCACTTGATGTAGCAGTTTGAAAAGCAGGCAACCGTTGTACTTCATCGTTACGAGCATCCCACCAATTGTGGATCAATCTATAAATTTGACGATTTTTGGTTTCAATTTTGGCAATAGTTCCATTGGAAAGTAAGAGCCAGGTTGCATATATCAGTTGAAAATATGGTAAAATAAATGCACTAAGGATCAAATAGAATAAATAAATATATTTCTTTTTTAAAATTTTTCAAACTTAATTTATTTATTTACTCTTATTCATTTGATAAACATCTAAACAAATAGAATTAGTTATTAAATGTAAATATTTTCATATGTTACAAAAATATTGCTTTTAATATATTTCTAATTACATTAAGAAGATTTTATCAATGGTCAAAATATAATAACAATATAGAATATTTAAGAAAAATAAAATCCTTTATAATAACTGTCTTCAATTATACATTATTTTTATTATAAATATTTGTTTTATCTTTCGATCGATTTAACCAATATATATTATCATATTATTTCATTAAGACTTAATAATCTAGAAATAGAATATATTTCACTAATGTTTTTATAGATTATTGATTGACTAATTTATATTCATATGTTATGAATAAACGTACATAAATACGAACAAGATATTTATCGTCTCGATGTGGATGTGAAGCAAAAACACTGACAATCATATCCATTCACACTCACGTCCTTCACGAGAGGAAAACAATAGCAAAACCTATATATTTACTTGATAGAAGTCAACAAGTTTTTTTTAGACGGTTATAATTTTCCTAGTTAATAAAAAATTTTTTAATGACCACAGAGATTTTTCAAACATTAATAGTATTTTATCAAACGGTATGACTCGATTTCGAAGAGAGTTTTTTCTTTCCTTCATCTTACATCAGTTAAATAAAATGCATTTTGTGTTTTGATGAAAATTACAATATTCTAAATGTAGTAATAGTCAATCATATAAGAAGAAAATGTGTTTTTTTCTCTATTACAATAAATCGAAGCTCCCATTTGTTTCTCGTACACGAGAGAGAGAGAAATCAACTAAGAAATTAATCATTAATCCGATCTTATATCTACACTTATAATATGAAAACTTTTATCAACCAAAATCTAATTATGGATCAGACACGAATAGAGAATAAAACGAATTATTCAAACGTTGATACACATATGACGTTTATTAACGATGATACTTTTAGTAGATTATCAATTTTTATAATTTGTATGAGGAAACGTTTGTATTAGAATCTTCTTTGCAAGAAGCGCCTGTCTAGAAAAAAACACGAACAAAGATTCGCAGTGATTCTAGTGGTGCAACCATGAGGAGGACTGGGCTGGCCTGAGCCCTTCTTCCGCCCAGAAATGTTTCAGTACCCGCGTCCAAAAAGAATTTTTCGTTCTCATGAAAATTGTAATTGTTTCTCATTTTCGAAGCTATTCTGAGCAGAGTGAACATGATCTGTCAGTTCATCCTTTTCATTATTCGATATTTTTCTTCGATCAAAGACAAAAACGAGATTAATCTTTCAAATTAACGGAGAAATTGATGAACTTTTCTGATGAAAAAAATTCTTTAGTCACTTCTGACTGTGGGAAATTTTCTATCTGATCATAATAGTCTTTATATATTTTCATAAGAAAGATATGAAAATTCTTTTTTTATATTCAAATTATTGACTTTATCAAGAACAAGTTCGTCGTCACAAAATCTTATTTGGAATTTCTCGTTACGGCTATTACCGACGAGCCTAAGCATGATCGCCTACGTTACTATTGTATGCAGGACAATATTCAACTGGGGAGTGTTTTTTAGTCATTTTTTCATCGAAAATGTTCTTGTAAATAACCTCATAGAGACTACCAAAAATTCTTGCTTCATTCCTATGGATCCCCTGTTAAAAAAAGCAATTTCAAATTTTCCTTCTGAAAAGTTATTTGCTGAGAAAAATAAGGCGCATAGAACTGATTTTTAATGCAACTTTACTTACCCAAAAAAAAAATGTAATATCAAAATTCGAGACTCTATCTTTAAATCGATTCGTGATAACAATAATCAAGAGTTTGTTCTAGCGAAGTTTTACGACCATTTTCGTTGGCTCTCAACGTTTTCCTTTTTATCTGATCTATAACCGATTGCGAAACGAATCACACATATGATAATGTCATTTTAAATTGGCTTCAATATCAATAATATCGGATAAAGTTCTTTCGAAAATGTTTCTTTTGAAAGCAAATATTTTTGTTCGCTCGGAAAAAGCTTTTAGACCATGTTCTAACAGATCCAACGTGATCGATTATAAAAGTCTTTAATAGTGTCACAACGAACAAAGAAGACTTCAGTGCGTGACGACTGATGAGCTATTGATAGATGGATTTAGAAATATATTTCAGATCGATTATCATATCCGAATCATTAAGTGAAATTGTATTCACTGTATTTATGGAGCATTAAAAGCGTCACTTTTATGATAAAAAATATTGATTCAATCGACACCCTCTTACAAATTTAAAAGTCTTGAAATATCAGCCTCAAACAGTCCTGTCTATATGAGATAGACGAGTTTTAATTTCCTTTTTTACTAAAAAACTTTAAAATAATTTTCGCTATCTTTATGCACTTTTTAAAAACGCTCGGGATTGATCCCACCTCAACCTGAAATCCTGATTATACGTCTAATATTATTGTTTAACTAATGTTTTTTTCCTTGATGAAATTAATATAATTTAAAATCACTTGAAAAATGGTATTGCATCATATAAAAATCGCATAATAATTGATGATATGAGTAGATAAAAATTATTGTTTATGATTAAGAGTTGGATTAAAGTTAAATGTGACTCAATATTGAATATTATTAATTGATCTGTACATATGATAAATAAGTGCTATAATATGATGAATTTAACTAGGGATTATTTTCTGACAATTTGTTTTATAGTTTAATATTGAAGAAATAAAATATGATGATAAGAATATTTTCAATAATAATTTATCTTTCTTCTCCTCGTTTTCAAATTTCTATGCTAATAAATGTCAATTATGTAAATAAAACGAATTTTTGAATATATAGTTAATTTATGTAAAATAAAGATAAAATAATATATGATTTTATTTTATTTTATGTATAAATATGTCTATTATTTGAAGTTTATTAAATAAATCTTATGTATTTAAGTTGATTTAAGTTTTTTCTTAAAATATGAATTGAAATGAAATAATTTTAATATAAATATTTTCTTATGAAAAAGAATAAATTTTAAAATAAAAAATATATAGAAATATTTTTTTTGTTTTATTAACGATTTAATAATTAATTGTTCAATATATGATCATATATATATTGATAATTATTGTTTCATTTAATTAACGAATTTTATCATTAAGAAAATTATTATCGAATATTTAAATAAAAGAAAAAGAAAAAGAAAAAAGAAAAAGAAAAAGAAAATCTTAATTTTTTGTTTCACTTGATTATGAACAGTAGAAATGTATTGATTTATATTTATAGAAGAGAATCAATCAAATAAAAAATGAAATGAAAAGAAAAGATAATAATTAATGAAATTAGTTTAAATAAGTCACTGATTATAATAAAATTAGCACCGGAATGATAAAAGACTAGAAATCAGTTGTATCTCCAGGTGAAGGTAATTGGCTATTTCTAATACATGAAATTCTATTATTATTTATTTGAGTATTATTGGATTTTCCCGAAGCCATTCTATTATTTATTTGTGAAATTAATTTTCCAACATTAACACCATCGTTTGTCGTTGATGTTGAATCAGTTGACAAATCTGTTGTTGGATCATTTTCAATTGTTTTATCTTCTATTGCTGTTGAAAATCTTTGTTCATTATTGGATTTTAATAATGGAAATGAAAGTTTTTGTCTCGGTTGAACTATTGGTGAAGGAGAAACAATAACTGATGGTGGAAGAGGTGGAGGAGCTCCAGGACGATCTAATTGTATTCCATCACTTGGTGTACGTCGATGAATTTTATCACTCGAACTGAAACTTGATGAACTTGTCACTAAAATTAAAAAAAAATAATAATGAGAATATTTAATTGATTGTTTTTTTTTTTAAATATAATCTAAAATCTTATTAACGATCGAATCAGCAAAGTTGGTTATATTGTTTTTTTTCTTGTAAAAAATTATTGTTTAAATAAATAACGAACGAACAAAGCAAAGAATATATTTATTTAACGAACAGTTATATACGTATATATGGCAATAAAAGCGAGCATAAAAAAGAGAACCTCCTGTAAATTTTTTGCATAATTTCTTGATTCGATTATATTCTGAAGATGATTCTTGATTATTAACTGATAGAAGAATTTTTAAAAATAAATATCTTAGTTAAAATATTATTTGATTACCTGTTGAACATTGATTTGATGTTTGTTCAGTTGAATTTAAATCATATGAGACATTTTCACTATTTATTTGTTCAATAATTGATGTTTGGGGATTTATTGAAGATGTTGTTGGTGGACGAGGTGCTTTATTTTTTCGACGTGTTCCAGGAGATCTTATTTATTTATTTATTTATTTATTTATTTATTAGAATATAATTACATACGGTTGAGCATATCCTGATAGATTTTGAACATCTAATAAATTTTCATTTGAACCACTTCGACTTTTCTATAAAAAACAAAAACAAAAAAAAAATAAAAAACTAAAATAAAATAATTTAACTTTTTAATAAAAAAAAATTAATAAAAATGATTAAATACGGAATGAAATTCAGTTGGAATAAGATCAGGTTGGGATTTAAATGATTTCAAAGTTTGTTCTTGTTGAGAAGAATTTGTAAATAATTGTTTATGATGAATAATCATAAGTTCAAGAATAGTTGAAGCAGCTGTATAAGAATTTGAAATAGATTGATTAATTGATGATTGATCTTTTCCATATAAAATACTACATCCAATACAAATTCCTAAATTTGTTGGTGTCATCTTATTTTCAGATGAATATTCAGCAACACGAGCTAAGAAACGAACCAAATAACTAAATTATTAAATAATAAATAAATAAATAAATGAATAAATAAATAAATAAATAAATAAATATGTCAAACCAAAGATTATGATAATTTATTTCAGGTAGTTTATTTATTAATTGAGCTATTCGTTGTAGACGAGCTTGTTCACCACTAAAATTAATATAAAAAAAAATCGATCAGTTTTTTATTATTTTTTTAATTATTTAGAAAAATTTCGAGAGGATTTCTTTTTTGTTATTTTAAGATTATTTAGATATATTCTCTCGTCTATTTAGTTTTACACAAGAAAACAAATAATAATACCGATTGAATTATTCAGTTTAATAGAAGATTTAACATTTTCTTTTTTTTTGTTAAATTTAAAATAATTTTAAAATCGATATATATCGTTTTATGTATTTTTAAATAAATAAAATAATTAAAAATGTTAAAGAGATATTTCTATAGATATAAATAAAATATTATCTTAAAAATATTTATTGATTTTATTTAAATAAAAATTAACTACAAATAATTATCTTTAATAAATATATTATATATTAAAAAAATAATAAAAAATTAAATATTATCTCAAACAAATTAAATTAAATTAAATTTTTATAAACAATGACTAATATCAATATAAATATATTCTGTTATTTTTTTCTTTTTTGTTTTTTCTTTTTTTTTTTATTTCTAATTTATTTAGGTAGAAATATAATTGGTTATATATATATATATATATATATAATAAATATGAATAAAATAATATTTATTTAATTCGATTTCGAAATTCTTATTTTTAATATAAATATCATCAATGTTTACTAGTCAATTATTGATTTATATCTATAGTTTTTTTAGCAAAAGAATTTTCTCAAGAAAGTAAAGAGAAATTGTTTTATTTTATTTCTTTTTTTTTGTTTCAATATCTATTATACAGTGGTTTGCAAAAAAAACTTGGAACAATTTGCCAACACAAAGAACAAAGATTTAGTATTTGCTAGCTTTTTTGGAGGGCATCTTTTGCTGTTATCCTAGATTTATATTTAGTAGGTTATCTACTAAACATATTCATTTACTTTAACGATTTGTGTTTTTTCGTTATTAGAGCAGAATTCGATATGATACACAGTGGGGAGCCAGGCGGACATATGCGAAAATATTCTTTTCCAGAATCTAACTGCTTGCGTAGATACATACATATGGGATCTATTATTTCCTAAAATAGTGGTTCTCAAAGTTTTATAGAGCCCAAGAAAAAAGGCTGTCAAGGCTTGAGCCCAGTAATCAGCATAAATTAAGAAAGTCAAGCGGCAGAGCACTATAACACAATATTCCGAAAGCAAACAATATCGCAAAAACTTGCTCACCTATGGACTTTATGATGAAAAAAAATTATCGTAATCCAATTTAAAATAGAGTAGAAAATTAGGAATCCCTTTGTCAAAATCCTACCCGAAAACCTATCGTTCTGTATGTTAAAAACCCTATGAAGGGATCACGTCTGATCGAGTGCGTATTTTTATCAGATATTCCTAGATATGTATTTTAACTATGGTAGTAGCGCCAACTCATGAAACCTATCCTAGGCCGTTTTAGATGGTGCCCAAAAATCCGAGATCTCTAGACGGAAATTCGATTTTAGACATCTGTACTAGACTTTGAAGGAACACTAAGGTGATATTCGGAATCAACTCGTCGAGCTGCATCGAACCATATATATATAGAATTCTTTTTAAAACAACTTTTTACCCGTTTTCAAAGCAAATCCAGGCCCGAAACCCTGGCGTTTCGGATTTTGAAAACCCTACAAAGGGGTAAAGTTCGATCGAGCTGAAATTTTTATCAAATATTCCTGGATATGTATGCTAACTATGGTAGTAGCGTCAACTCGTGAAACTTTGCCTAGGCTATTCTACAGGATTCCAAAAAGTCACGGTTTTCGGTAGGAAATCCAGCTTTAAGCATTCATATTACACTTTGAGGAAAAACTAAGGTGATATTCAGAATCAGCGCATCAAACTACACTGAATGATATGTAGCGCAACATATTTTTCAAAACAAAAAATTGTTTTTGTTGAAAAACGTTTTATTTTTCTTAAAAACGGTTTTCTGAGCTGTATACTGTCATTTATAGTCAAATGAAAAGCCATTTCTAAGAAAAAAATCCGCATGTCTACCTGCTTATGTGAAAGCTCCCCACTGTGCCACTGTGTGGTAAAGCGAAACAATACGAAAAAATAGAATATTTCTCTATTATATTATTGAAGCAAGGGAATTCACTCAACCAGAAAAAAACCATCGACCTATAAAAACAGCTTTGCCTACAATTACCTATCGGTTGGAATAGCTCAGCTAGCAAAGTTCTTTAAAGTATCGAACAGATAAATTATGGACAACCGTAAGATTGATACTACATACAGTCGAGTACGTGATCAGTTCATTACGTGAAATTTGAAAAGTCTCAATCGATCAATCGTCTTGAAAAAAATGTTTCCTTATTTCATATGCAATAGTTCATAGTTTAACAATATCCCGTTCACTATTGTCTTTTCTCTTCTTTTACNAATGGTTCTTTATTAGATTATCTTAGACAAAATCGAGATTTTTTTCTTAAATTAAATTCAAAAGATGTTATATTTAAATTGAATTCTTTTTCAAATCGTTATAACTCTAGAATAGTAGCATATTTTTCGATGAAATTTGAAATCTATCAATGAAGTTTGATGTAGCTTACTGTGAAATTCTTAAAAATAGCATACTAATAAGAGTAACAGTGAAACCTAGGGTAGGCTCAGAAAAATGTTAATTTTTTTCGAAAACTCTAAATACAAAAATTCTTTTCTTAAAAGTCTATCATTTAAGTATGCTATTATCCTCCATGAGTTTCATCTAGGCCCCATAATCAATAATCGAAATTTTACATACTAAAAAATCTCTCCGCCGCCTATGCTCGCTAGTAAATAGATACGATTTATTCAGTTAAACTTACTTGGTTAAACCAAAATCTGCAACTTTGAGTGTATCATCATCACCAATTAAACAGTTTCTAGCTGCTAAATCTCTATGAATAATAGATTGTTCTTCCAAAAATAACATAGCTTGAAATATTTGTTTTGAAAAAGAATTCAATTTAAATATAACATCTTTTGAATTTAATTTAAGAAAAAAATCTCGATTTTGTCTAAGATAATCTAATAAAGAACCATTTTTCATAAAGTCTGTAACTAAACCTAATTGTTGTTCTCTTCCAAAAAATGCAACACCGATTATACCTAATAGATTACTATGTTTTAAATTTGTCATTATATAAGCTTCATTAAGTAATTCATAAATATTATTATTATATTCTTCTATTGATGATTTCGAATTTTTAAAATGATCTATTCGTCGGGAATTTAATGTTTTTACTGCAACATCACGTGTACCTTTGTATAATGCATGATAAACAGTACCAAAATGACCTGTACCTATTTCTTGAGCATTCTATATAAAAACAAAATATAATTATTTTTATTATTTTCAATTGAAATTGAAATGAATACTAGAACGAAATATATTTATAGCAAAAAGAAAAATTTTCATTAATAGATTTATAATATATTTCAAATAATTTAAATAATTTATGAAATAAATTTACTTGTAAATCATATTGATTAATTAAAATAAATTGAAGATCAGCTGGTATTTTTTGTTTTTTATTATTTGAAACAATAAATTGATTTTTATTTGTTTTTGATATAGATTTAGAAATATTTTTCTTTGAAAATATTTCATCAGATGATTTTGTTAAATCCGATTGATCTTTAATTCGTCTATTTAAATCACAATTAACTAATTGTTTAGCTGTAATTATATTATTTGAATGTGATAATTGACCAGCTGATAAACTTCTTTTAAGTTCGAGTTTTTTCTGATTTTTACTATGATCATAACGAGATTTACTTCTAGATGATGAACGAGATTCGACTTTATCAATTGATCGATTATTTTCATTATGTTTATTTAAGTTAACAATTTCATGAGTAGTAAAACGTGATTCATTATGACTAATAAGTGGTGAACAATGATTCCATTGAGCATAAGACCGAAGAACATTTGCATAAGATGTTTCATTATGTGAAGAAGAAGAAGAAGAAGAATAATCGACTGGTGGTTTTGATAATTTTGTACCCATCACGTTGATTTTGTTTTATCAAAAACTAAATAAATAAGAATGAAGGAAAGAACGCATGTTACTTCTGTTAAATGTGGTCGACCGTGACTATCTTACATATAATATTTATTTTTAATACATACATTTTTTTTTCTTTCTTCACTATATGACGTCAATATTAGTTAGTCAAATATTGTCATCATTCAAACTTGTATTTTTTATTTATCCTATTATTAATATACATTGAATGAAATCTTATTTCAATTTTGTTAATTATATTAAATGACAATATTTTAATTTATTTGAATAGCTCAACTTAGATTTGTTTTTTATTTATGTAAATAAATTTAAAAATTATATTTATTTAAAGAAAATTGTTTACAAAACATATATTTGGAAAGTTTATATAAATACAATGATTTTTTTTTTGTTTATTCATTTTCTATTTAAAAGAAGAATTTTAATAACAAGAGATATCAAAATGAAAGAAAATTAACAATAATTATATGAAATATTCTTTATTTGATGTGTATGTCATTTAATATATTTTAAGTTAAAGATAAAACGAAACTATAGTCTGTCCAAAAAGTCCGTGGGTGTGACTGTTTGTTGAATAACTCAAGAATGCAAACAGCTAGAGACCTGCGATTTTCATCAGTAGAAGGAGGTGATATGGGGACATCTTTTTCTCTGATATTGCGTAAGACGAAGTCATTTTAAAATCAACCCTTTTTACACAACATCGAAAAAATATACTAAAATATTCTGTCATTGAGATGAAATTTTTAACAAAAAGTAAGAAAATTCAAGAGAAATTCGTATTTTTCGAGGGAACAAATAGAGAATTGCATTTACTTAATATTAGAAGGTGTGAAGATAATCATTTAAATTATATCTTAAGTTATAGATCTGAAGTCCCTCTATCCAAATCACATATTAAAACCAAAATCTCATCGAAGCAATAGACCGTTATCACGCATATTTTCGAATGTTTTGAGAAAATGATTGATTTTAAAATGACTTCATCTTATACAATATCGGAGAAAAAGATGTCCCCATATCACCTCCTTCGACTGGTGAAAACTGCAGGTCTCTAGTTGTTTGTGTTCTTGAGTTATTCAACAAGAAGTCACACCCATGGACTTTTTGGACAAACTATAGTATGGAAATATTTACATGAATTATGATAATTTACTTCTATTTTTCGAATATTAAATATCTTCTTTTATAAAATAAATTTAGAGAATTATTTTCAATTAGATTAATTGTTTTTATCTAATGTGATTGTTACAAATTTTACATAATTTAAACATTTATGCACAATTCTTTGATATGAAAACATGTTTAACATTTTCACTTTTCAATAGATTTTTGTAAAACTAACCTTCTATATATTATTCTTAAATAGAATAAATAAAGCTTACGAAAGATCTATTGGTGAGAATAAATATTACAATTGAATTGTTTAATTCTCTTTTTTTCCATTTCTAATGTATCCTATGATTGTCAATAAATACATCTAATTATCCCAGAAAATAGAAACAAATTTTTGAAAAATTCTTTCATCTCTATGATTATTAAAAAAGACTTTGTATGGTGAAAATATCAAATCTTTCTTAAAAGCTGAAATCTGATTGTCTGAAGATCCTAGCAATAAAAATAGTATAAATAGGAGAAGAAGAAAAAACAAATTGTTACATGATACACAAGAACATAGTCATGAAGGTTGGTTATAACAATATATGAAGAACGAACATACAGAAAAGTATCATTTTTTTCCAAAATAGATATTCTATCTTCTAAAGGAATTTCATAAAAAACATAAACAATAAAATAATAGAACCAGTGAAGGTAATGAAAGATTTTTCTGAGAGAAATATAATAGATCATTTTATTGTTTGTACATGAAAAGAACAAACAACTATGCATGAAATAAAGTTTGTCTTAGTGATACAGATGTGGTACCTGTGAAACGAAATGAATTAACTAGGAACACTCTCTGGTGAAAGTTCATTAATTTGTAATTGATCAAAAGTACTCCAAACTAACTTCCCACGGAGTAAAATATTCAAGAAAACGGACTGCGTAACGCGTTTCTGAGATTGCAGCATGCGTTTTGCAACGTTTTTTCAATATAGAACGCGTTTCACAGCATTCTTACTTCGATAGAATGCGTTTTGCTGCTGTCGTTTTTTGTAACGATCTAAAACGCGTTTTTCCAAGATTGCGTTTCGAAGTGTTTCCGAAGTAAAATAATGTCGAACGCATTTCGGTCGATAGGTAACGCGTTCCAGAGACACAGATTCGGAAAAATGTGAAACGCGTTTCCTTTTCAAAGGCATTTTGCATCGTTTTTGTTTGAAATGATGCAAAATATATCCGTTTTGCATACAGAATCTTCCAGAAATTTATCTGTACAAAACGTACGAGTTAAGCAAAGTTAATTCTGGGACTATTTTAGAAATTATAGGAAATGGGATTTGAACATTTTGTTCCTTGTACTGTTTCTCAACATGAAAATCATGACCCAAACTTTCCACCCGCAAGATTAAAA
>CAJNSZ010001295.1:0-30393 GCA_905329745.1 Rotaria sp. Silwood2 | reverse complement strand
ATCAAAGAAGTGTTGAACTAACAATAATTTGATATCCAATTGTTTATTATTCGTTTGATAATATGAAGAATCGATCGTGCTTAGCGAGGGATAGACGATCAAAGAAGTGTTGAACTAACAATAATTTGAGATCCCATTGTTTATTATCTTTTCATTTATTCAAGGTTCAAACGAATATGTATGAGATATTGAATTAAAGATGTATTGAATTAATGAATGCTTGACATCAACATGTGAATTACCTGTTCTTTCATTCATAGATCAAAGGCATTTGTGTGAAAATATAGAATAAAGAATGGATTGAAATAAAGAGTCTTTGAACATAGCGGTGTTCTAATCCCATTGTTTATTAGTTTTTTTGATCTCATGAAGAATCGATCGCACTTTTCTGTAAATATCGAATCAAAGAGATATTAAACTAACATCGGAGTGTTTGTTGGCGTCATGTTTGTTTCCCTTGTAGACACGGATGCATCGGGGAGATATGTTAGAAGTATTGATTGTAATCTAGATTGATCTCATGAATCATACTTGTTCGTTGGAACGAGATGGACCGTGATTTCGATAAAAATTACTAGGGATGTAGCTTCTTTTGAAATAGTTCTTTTTCAATAGCTTTGAGTCTCTCGGAATTTTTCTGAAGACGTTGTCAAAAGAATGAGAAAAAAGAATATTTTATGTCGTCATTCCGGATAAAGAAATAGATAGAGCAAAAAAAACTTATATATATATGTGTGTGTGTATGTCCCAGTAAGGAGACATCCACTTTGCTCTCCATTTCGCTGCTAGTTTGAGTATTTTGTTAACTATGCATCATTATCATCTTGAGTGATGACGAGACAATCGTAAAAGAATGAGTTGCATACTTCAATGATCGATGGCAGACAGGCGTACAGTATCATTGATTTTGCTTTTCGACAATATCTTTTTTCTAGTTTGACAACAACGATACAAATGTCAAATAAACATCGTGATGATTATTCGTGATGACAATGTATTGTCTGTCAATTTTTTATTTTCTTCTTCTGTTTTTTTTTCTATTTCGTTAAATACTTCTAATATCAGACCAACAACAACAACAAGGCAGATATTTAAAAGATTTGCTTTGTTTGTCACATTTTGATGAAAATGATCGTACCATTGTCAAAATGATTTCGCATTCTAGTAGAACTCTTCTGGCTCTTCTCCTTCGAAAACAGTATCAAAAGAAAATCTCCCCCACTAAACAACACATAGTAACCACTACAACTAGCTTTACATTATGAGTGGCGCCTATTTGTTTGACTTTTTTTTAAAAGTAAATTCACTAAAAAAAACACAATAACACTTCTTGATTTGTGAAAAAGTAATACTTTATTTGGGTGCTGATTTCTGACTTCCTCATATTGTTGTTCTGTGTTTTCATGTCAATTGTGAATACACCAGAAACACACCAACCAGTACACCGTAGATATCAGACCGAAGTGCTCGTAAGACAAAACAGAAAACATCTTTTTGATTTTTTTAGTTGCACAAAAAGAAAGGAGAATATTGTATTCTTTTAGACATATTTAATAGTAAATAGCCAACAGAGATTCCACAAGTTTGCCAGTAAACATATAGAACATGTAAAACAAAAATTGAAAAATAAATTATAAAAAATTTTCGAAAATCTATTCCTGTTGTCTAGATCATAATTCAACGAATGTTAATTTTTTTTTCTTAATAACCATCGAAAACTAACATTCATTTTTGTTTTGTTTTGATCGATATTGTACCAATTTGTTGTTGTTGTTGTTCTTTCTGGAATGTCGTATGTTTTTTTTATCCTTTATTAATTATTTTTTTTGCATTTCTCATCTTTAACATCAATGGTCAGAAGCAATTCACCAATAACTTCATCATTCTCTCTCTGTCTCTGATGCTTTCTTCTTTTTCGCATGAATACATTGGTCAGTCGAAGAGTGACCAATCATCCTGAATAATTTACTTTCGTTTCTCTTGTCCATATAGGTCTGGAGAAAAATAATTCTCTGAATCACTCTCTCTCTCTCTCTCTCTCAGGCCTATAAATAGTCATGCACTTCCAGTGAATTGTTCATTATCAAATTCGTCGATTGTCTGAGTAAGTAAGATATGAATTATTCCTTTTTCTAATGAGATCTTCTTGTTTCTGCTTTTTCGTTTCTTTTTTTCTTTTTGGTCTTATATTTCAATAACTTCATCTTGTTTTAACTTATTGTTCATCTCTGAATTAGACTACATAGATCGACGATAGATAGATAGATAGATACATCGAACAATGAACAGGAGATACCATGAACCATTGTCTCTATTGTTTGACAAATAGCCGTGTTGTTCTTTAGTCAAACCTTCGTACCATTAAATTGTCGAATGACATTAATGTATTGATTCTTGTCGTTAGTACATGGTGTTCGCGTTAGCATATTTTTCGATGATCAAGGGATTGAACAGAAAAACAGGGTATATCTTGAGAGTAGACAAAAATCAGTATGATTCGTTCTTTTTCTTTATTGCCCTCTTTCACAAACAAGCGTCATCATTTTCATTTCTGTTACTGTTGATATCAATTTAATTCAATAAAAACAATGTATATATAAATATATACATTGATAGAAGAAGATTTCTTTACAAAAATAACTACCGTCTATTCATTATTATAGTTAACATTTCTTTTTCGATCGTACTTATAATGCCATATGAAGATTACTATAAACGTTTACAAACTCGATTCACTTCTAAACAATTTTTCGTTCAACCTACTATCACTGATTTATTCACGACGACGACGACGACGACGACGACGACAACAGCATCACCATCACTGCCACCACTACCAACAACAACAACAGCAACAACAATAACAACTATAATGAATTATACGAAGAATTTAAATCGTGGATCAATAATTAACCTTTTAAATGCGCTAAATGATAGTTGCTCTCAAATGGATCATTCAATGAAACTGTTTAAATTATACATGAGAGATACAGTTCCAATGTTTATATGTTTAATGATTTTAACATTTCTATGTTTTGTTTTGGCTGGTTTATGTCTTATTTTCTATTTTAAATTAAGTAAATTGATCTTTAACTACAAACTGAATCAAATAAGATCTGATTCAAATAATACAACAAATACCAATTCTTTTCTATTGGAGCATTCGCCATCGAAAGACGAAAAAATTCAATCGATTTTCAAACTTAACAAAAATTCTCAGGTAAGAACCCTAGTAGCAGATATTATATCGATAAATAAGTTTACACATTCTTTTAATTACTCATCGAATCTTCTTTATTTGAAGATTGGTGTGCCACCACCCAACGAACTACCCGTTTATTATTCAACGATACCCTCGATCAATCATTATCTGTTGCCACAACAATTTTCACGTCTACATGAATTCACTGTTTAGAAAAAAAATTGTTTTTGTTTTGTTTGTGTTTAGTTTTTAGCTTTTAGCTTTTTTCTTCTATCAATTATCATCCATTAGCATTGTTTAATCTTCGAAAATAATAGCTCGTGTTTACTTTTTAGATCATATCAATGTTTGCTGTAGATCAAACCGAATCATCTTTAGATAAATTAGACCGATTAACTTTACGTTATCGACGAGAAAATGTACTACGCAATCAACATTATCAAGATTTATGTCAACGATACCAATCTAGGTATCAATTATTTCGACCGACGACCAATTACCATTATATATATATACATCGACAAACATCAACAGAAATTTTAACGAATTTGATCGATGTAGCTTCGCAAACATTTTCTTTTATCATTGATACTCAAAATGAAATGGAACCATTTCCATGGACTGAACGTATTGTACCATCATTAATACAAATACAATTTCAATCAATGGATCGTATACCTCTTGTTCTTCTTATTGAAGTTTTATATTTGAAAACAAATTTTACATCAAGAACCAGAGATTATACAAAAGAACAAAAAATAAAACAACTGTGTAAACAAATATTTTCGCCAAACAACACTATTTACGCTTGGGGAAATCCAAGAGAAAAATTGTCATCATTTTATCCTTATCAATTATTTTGCGAAAATGATTTAGACCATATGCATTTATATGATCTACATGATCATTTTAAACATTGGTATAAATTAACATTTCCCTATTCACTCATCCATCAAGGAAGATCAAAAGATCAACCGTACACATTACAAACAGCTATCTTTCTTGTATTTGACGAATGGTTAAATACAAGAATGCAGTACGCTTTATGGAATTGTGGCATTGATACAAATTTGAAAACTTATTATCGTCAATTTTCATTCAATAATAATAATAATAATAATAATAATAAAAATTATTACCAATTTATTCGACAAGAAATTGAATATCGTCAACAAATGCAAACGTATGTTTTATATAATTGTTTGGCGATCAAAAAAATATTATCTTTAATGTTAAAACAATGTCCATTGGGAGCAATGAGAAATACTCCATCATGTCAAATGATCCATTACAAACGAAAGAAAAGACCTCGAACACTTGTGTAAATAAAATATTCATTGGGTTTGGTTGTTTTGTTTTTCTGCTTGCTTTCGTTTTTTTTTCTTAGTGGCTTTTTTGTGTCAGCTACATGATTACTTCACTATTTTACTTTATTTTAGATTAATTTTTTTTTGTCATTTAACTTGATCAAACAAACATTCATCTATGTCAACCATGAATTCCACGATGACGATGAAACCATCTGCTTATCATACGTTGATTTATTGGAGTAAAATTATGCAATATTTGAAGGACCCTAGCATAAATGATGAAGCTGCAAATGATATTCATTTCCAAGAAATATTGTCGTCGAAAGTAATCAAAACGATTTTCTATCTATTTTTCATAGTTACATATTTTGTTGTAGAGTAACAATAATGAAGATTTACAACGAATGGTCAGGTATAAAATAAGTCGATTATTAGATTCAGTGGATGATGTACAGAGATTAAAAACAATTGGTTATTCTTTCAAAAAAATGAAGAAATAATGTTTGAATGAACTTCTACTTGTTGTCTTATGTTGTCTTCTTTTATTCTGTTTTTTTTTGCTTCGTTTTGTTTTCTTTTCGTATATATAGTTTTTGATTTTTATTTCATCGAATTATTTCCATCATTTATTGTAGATTATAAACGTCTTTTTAATGATAACAAACATTTATATAGATGGATATCGTTTGGTCAATGGTACAACTCAATAATGATTACAACTCATTAACTTTAAATAGTCGAAATGAAAACAAACGTCTATCTTATTTACCATGTTTTCCTCTTCGATTGAACGAAAAACCCTCGAATTCATCATCACTTCTTCTCGCCAATGTACCACGTATGTTGAGAGTTCGTGTTTATTATCCATATTATCTTTTCTTCCATCAATTCATCAATGAATGATAAATTGATTATGTTTTGGAATATCTTTTTTTGTCTTTTAATATCTAGGCTGTTGTCTTAGTTTACGTCAACTGTTGCAACGTGATTCTGAACAATTCTATTTTCCAGTATTTCATCAACCGATAATGTATCATCATCCACATTATGAATACCAATCGTTTATGTATTATATGTTTTATAAACATTTTTCAAATTTAAAACAACGCTTAAAAGTCAATGTATCTATTATCGATTATAATCTTTCTCGTCTTCATTCATTTATAACAAATGAATATTCAAAAATAATTCAACAGAACAACAAATCTAACACTCTATCACTTGACTATGATGAAATGGCTTTAGCTTTAGAATATTATTTACAAATGGATGTGGATCTTTTCTATATGAAAACATGTTCATTTGGCGATGCACAATCATACGCATCGGATGTAGGTCTTTTTCATAATGAACATAATTTTGAAATACGTTATAGCCTACAACCATGTCAACAAATCAATTGTTGTCTTTGTCAAACATCATCATCATCATCATCATCACCATCAACGATTCGATTTAAATCCTTTGAGATACATCGTTTTTCCAATGGTTATGAGTCCATATTAAATTGTCCAGCCACATGTCAAACAAAAAATATTATTTACTTATTTACTTGTCCATGTGGAAAATGTGAATTTATTGGATCAACAAAAGAAAGTTTAATGGATGTCATTTTCTATTATCGAAAACAATTAAATCAATTTATACATACACATTTAACTGGTTTAAATTCATCTCTTGATTCATTTTCAACACCATTTTTATTTTGCACAATATCAGATTCACTTTTATATGAACATATTACACAATGTCCAACAATTTTGGAACGATTTCTTCAAGTTAACCCACAATATTATTGTTTTATTCCAATGTTGTTAGAACATGTAATACAGAATAACTTTTTAATAAATATCAATGATTTTACCACGAATTCTTTCTCTTCTTCTTCGACATCATGTACTATCAACTTGTCAACAAGTGAATCCGTTGAAAATGAACAACCAATTCATTTAATTAATGACGAAATTAATCAATATATAACAAAACTACCGAAACTATCGAAGAATACCGTATTTACATCAAATCAACGTAAACTACAACGTAACTTTTTCCATCAATGTATATCTAAACAAGAAGTCATTGTAAAATCATCTGATCTCTATAATATAACACTTCTTTGTGTTTTACCTGAATATGCTTCTTGTCGTTTGCGTACAGTTATTCAAGCCCTATATATTTTACATGTCGAACCAAGATTAAATCAATAGATTGTGAATGACTTGTTTTCTTTGCACTGTAGTTTTGTTTTTCATTTATCAAGAAATTGATGAAATTGATGTAAATATATTTTATCATTTTACTTCTTCATTGTAGATTATCATCTATAATAGATAATTCACAAAAAATTCAAATGAATACCAATCATGATCATCATCAACAGCAACTACAAATAGGACAACAAGTACCAGAACAAGAAAAGGAACTACTACTACTACTATTATTACAAGAGCAGGTAATGCAACAACAATCGCAACAGCAACAGCAACAGCAACAGCAACAGCAACAGCAACAGCAACAGCAACAACAACAACAAGATTATATTCCAATCACTTTACATCAACATAACATAGATCGACGTTTATATTTACCTAGTTTTCCATTTATAAAATCATATCATATCCATCAAATACCTTTATTATTAGCAAACGTGTCAACAAACCTCTTGAGTACAAGTGATTTAAATCGTCGGTATGCTATGTATTATGATGGTCCGTTTATTCCAGTAATTATGAGCGATCAAATGGAGTCATTTATGAGTGATTTTCTCAAGCGAAATTTTACTGATTTAATGGAACGTTTAAAAATTAATAGATCATTAGTTGATTTTAATCTGAAACGTTTTGAAAATGTCATAGAACGATTTGAACTTATAAAAAAAATATTTGATCGACGCTATGTTCAATTGAACAATAATAATACTGCTGAATACTCACAACAACAACAACAACAACAAGTTCATTCAACAGATAATCTACTAACACTTGATTACAAACAATTAAGTATAGGTTTAGAATTCTACTTACAAATCGATGTTGATCTTTTCTATATGAAAACATGTTCATTTCGTGGTGCATCTCCACGTTCATTTGATGAAGGTCTATTCTGTAAATCAAATTTACCACTCATGCGTTATAGTTTTCAACCATGTCAAGATATAATTTGTTCATTATGTGAAACATCATCATCACCTATCGAATTTAATTCAGATCGACCACATCGTTTTCTCAATGCTTATCATGCTATATTAAATTGTCCAGCATCATGTCTGACAACAAATATAATTTATGCGTTGACGTGTCCATGTGGTGAATATGATTTTGTTGGATCAACACCTTCAACTGTAGCTGAAGTAATTACATGTATTCGAGAAAAAGGTAATCGATTTATGCATGATACATTAACATCATCATCATCGTTTCATAATTTACAACATGATAAAGATCATTTTCTATATGATGAAAGAGAAAAATTTCGTTTATATCAACATTCAACTCGTTGTGTGAAAGCCATTCAATTATTTCTAAATATGAATCCTCAGTATGATTGTTTTATTCCCATGACATATGAACAAGCTATAATCGATGATAAAATTAATACTCATCAACGACTACCGATAGATAATACTATCGAATTATTTGTTCAACATGTACCCATACCACCAAATGGTTATACATTTTCCAATTTACAACGACAGCAACAACGACAATTTTTTCAAAATTTTAATTCAATGAAGGATCCTGAAAATTTATGGACCTCCGTCGATGTCTATTATGCTAAAATTATAGCCGTTTTACCAGAAAACTTTTCAACATTATTACGCAATGTACTTGTATGTCTTTTTGCGTCACATGCTGAAACAAAATTAAATATGTTTAATTTACATACCACCGATACTGAACAATTCTATGGACTACCTTATCATCGCCTATGGTGTGAAGATATAAAACGACCAACATTGATTTCTTCTTAGTTGAAAAAAAAAACAAAAAAAAACGCAAAAAAAAGTAGAAACTCAACCAAAATTGTTTATAAATTTGTTTTCATTTTCTCTTTCTGAAAATTAATATGTTCTCATTGTTTTTTTCTTTCTTGTCTTATAACTAAGACAACCATATTATATGTTATGAATTCATCTTTTCTTTCTTGTAGATATAATAATAAGAACAACAACGTACAAACAATCATCAGTATCATCGCCATCATATTGTTATTATTATAACCCAATCGATCGAAAACTACCGAATACTCTCATCATTCCAAATTTATTCGACAAAATTATTTTCATTTCTTTGAAATTATCGCATTGAATATAATACAATACTGCTGAAAAGAAATTCTACTTATTTAAATGAAATTATTACTGACTTGTTTTCTATTCAAAGTATTTGTTATTATCGTCTTAGTGATATTCCTTATTTAATTAGTTATATATTTGTTGGTCGATTTTCAATTATGTCATTGAAAAAATCAAATTGGCATTATCCATTGAAATTAACGAAAAGAAATACTTCCTTTTGTCACAAAAATCAAGAGGAATATCAACCAAAAACACTTCATTATCATAATCAAGAACGTCGTCAATTCTTACCAACATTTCCAAATCAAAGCAATCAATCAATAAATCAAACACCACTACTTTTAGCTAATGTATCTGCTCATAAATTATCCACCATAGAATTAGCTCGACGCTCATTTAATGCTTATGAAAATCCATTAAATTCAAATTTACTGCAACAAGTTCCATCGTATATTCATTATCTTTTTGAAAGTCTGTTTAGTGATTTAAGTCAACGTTTACATATTGATTCGACCATTCTTAATTATAATTTATATCGTCTTCATCACATTATAAAAGTATTTATATGGAAATATCGTTCATATGAACGATCAGCCATTTTATATGATCATCATTTTCAATTACCAACACATGAACAATATTTAAGAATGTTAAATCAAAAAGAATTACTAATTTTATTAGAATATTTTCTACAAATGGATGTTGATCTTTTTTTTTTGAAAACATGTACAGGTCGTAGTATTGAAACATCAAAATCGATCAATCAATTATTTTGTACAGATGAGATAACAAATTATTATCATTATGATATGAAATCATGTCAACAGTTATATTGTACACTTTGTCAATCAAAACAAGATTCAACTTCAACAAAAAATCTTGTATCATTTTCAACCGGTGGACATAAACATTGTTTTCTTAATAAATATGAAGCGATATTAAATTGTCCGGCAAATTGTCAAACAAATAATATTGTTTATGCTTTAACATGTGTTTGTGGTGAATATGATTACATTGGTTCAACACAATATACATTAAGTGATATCTTACAGTATCACCGACAACATTCCAATCGTCTTATGATTGAATATTTATTAAACGGTGAACCGTTTTCAAATTTATGTACTTGTACGAAGGGTCAAATTGATAAAGGACGAGCAAATAACATGCGTCTCTATCAACATTTTACACATTGTTCGAAATCTTTACAATTATTTCTTGAGCATAATCCAAATTATTGGTGTTTTATACCAATGAAAATCAATGATGCTCAGTTCGATGATTTCTCTTCTTTAACATTAACATTATCCAATAGTGAACAACAAAATACCATTGTTGATCATTATCTTGTGCATCTACCGAAACCACCTCTAGGTTATACATTTTCTAAACGCCAACAAGATGAACAACGTCAGTTCTTTCAAAAATTTAATCCTCAACAATATCACTTATATTCAACATTAGATTTTTATCGTACTTCTATTGTTGCTGTTCTACCAGATCCATGTTCAACAATGCTTCGACATATGATTGAAATTTTATTTATTACTCATGCTGAGACAAAATTGAATTCTATGAATTTATTTACAAGTGATACAAATCTTTTATATGGTTTACCGTATGCTGAGAATAGAGTTTGGTGTGAAAATTTAACATGTCCATCTTTAAATCATTGCGTTCCGACCACAAATTGTTCAACATTTTCAAACTGTGAATAGTTATAAATATTTAGAAATCATTTAGCACTTGTAAATACTCTAGACATCATATAGATCGATATAGAAAATTACAGGATTTGTTTTCTCTTTTCTTTTTAATGCTCAAACGGTAAAAAAGAAAGAAGTACTAAAAGTTTTCGCCATTTTCATTCTTTTGATTATTCTTGATTCTTTTTTGCTTATTCTTTGTTTTCAGATCATAGAATAATGTCAACTATAAAACAGGAATCGTCATTGAATAATCAATTGCAAAATTTCATGGAGGTCGATGATTGTGATCAGAAAGATATTTCTAGAAAAACAATCATCAACGATTATTCTGCTCATGATTTATCTTTGACATCATTAAAAATTGAAAAAGTTTCTTCTTCGTCTCCTTCGTCTTCGAATTTGCCCATTCAATCAATGTTACCTCCTCTTGACTTATCAATACAACAAAGTGGTTATCAACCAAAAACATTATCTATTCATAATATGAAACGATGGCATAGTTTACCTAAATTTCCTTCTCTTAATATCGATGATCAATCATCCATACATCTACTGTTAACCAATGTACCATGTTCGTAAAATTTTCTCTCTCCTTTTCTTTTAATTAAGTTTTTCTTCGTTTAAAATGAATAGTATTAAACTTATGTGTTGAAGAAATCTTTCGTCGTCAACATGGTTGTGATGATTTGATTTGTTATGAAAATGTTAGCGACCCTTCAATAATACGACAAGATACACATTTATTATATCAACTTTTTATTAATTTAAGTCAACAATGGCGTGTATCTGTACCACTACTTGCTTACAATTATGAACAGATGATTTCATCGATGTTTCAATTATCATTAGAAGATTTTGTATGTCATGTATCGACATTACGATGGACAATTGATGAATGGAAATATGCTCTAGAATTTTATTTACAAATGGATGTGGATTGTTTCTATTTAAAAACGTGTTCATTTCGTAATAGTAAACCACGGTCTATTGATTATATAAATCAGAATGTTGATGAGGGTTTATTTTGTATCAATCCACCAGAAGCACATTATGGTATGAAACAATGTTCTTATCATAAATGTAGACTTTGTCATATACCTAATTGTAATGGGCGTTATGCATCAGCACTAAAATTTACTGATCATCAAATTCATACATTTGTCAATCAATACCAAGCTATATTAAATTGTGATGTCAATTGTTCTTCCACCAATGTCATCTATACATTAACCTGTCCATGTCAAAAATATGATTATGTTGGGCGTACGAATGATTCGTTTTACGAGCGCCTCTATTATCATTGTTTACAATGTTCAAGAATTATACGTGAATTTCTTCTTGGTGAAACTATTGTAAATCGTTTCGGTCAACCATCATTAGAAACAGACGAGTATATTTTTTATTGAATGTGTTTTTTTCTGGTATTGCAAATGAAACAAAATTTCCGTTTCTTATAGAATATTGAAAAATAATTCGATGGATCTCTATCGACATATCGTACATTGTCATGCAGCTTTACAATTATTTCTAAATGTTCATTCAACTTATTGGTGTTTAATACCAATGACCGATCAAGAAGCCGATGTCGATGATGATTTATATAAGCATATCATTGAAACAAAGTTACTTTTAGAAAATATAACTGATGAAAAATTAAATTCATCAGAAACAACAACAACTACAAATGAAGTTCGTACTAATCATATTATAAATTGGTGTATGGATCATCTTCCTCAACCACCTCTTCATTATCGTTTCTCAAAACGACAACTTCAAGAACAATATGAATTTTTTAAAACAAAATTAGATTGTTATCCATTATTTCGACATCTCGATATTTATCATGCAACCATCGTTATTGCATGTATGTCTTGCAGCTTTTTGTTTCTCAAGTTAACATGAATTACAATCGTTTTTTTTTGTTCTTCTTCTTCTTCTTCTTTTTGTCTTAGTGCCGGAAGAATGTTCATCTGAACTATTACATTATGTCCAAGCGTTATTAGTGACACATGCTGAATGTAAATTAAATACCAACACAGCTCAATTTCCATCTCATTTCGAACGTTCATTGAATTGGTGTCAACATTTACAACGGCCATCGAATCGATGACAATCTCATTCGTTTTAGATACTTTTCTTATTTCATCTATCTCTAATCTCATTTTCTGTTGTCTCTCGTTACCAATATCTTGATATCATAGACGAAAAAGGAAAAAATTAAAAATAGCAAAAATTTTCATTTCATTTATACGACCCTTATTAATATCGTTTCTAATTGTTTGTATTGTAGATTTTTCTTAATGGAAACGAATTGTTCTAAACTGAATATGATAAAATTACCGATGCTCGATCGACTTCAGTCTGAATACAGACAACAAGACAATGGTTCCCAACCATCCACTGAATTATATATACATTATTATCAGCAGAAATTTAAAGATCAATGTCCGATGAGATTTATCGATGATGAAAATGATGAAGAAGATATGAATGTTGCCAAAACTGAAAGAAAAAATGATCTTAAACATGAAGAAAAACAACAACGACGACATGTTACTGACAATCAAAAACAAAGGAATTATTTATTTACAACTGATCAAAAACATAGAAACATACGAAAAACATTATAGTTTAATTTAATTTTCTTTTTCTCTATATGATAAAAAAAAAGCTTCATATCTTTCTCTTGCCTTTATCATGATCTTAGTCAATCCTATTCTGTGAATGCTTTACATTTTCTTCCATCTCTCTTTCTTTCCTTTCTTTTCTTTTCTTTTCTTTTCTTTTCTTTTCTTTTTTCTTTTTTCTTTTTTTGTCTTCTAGATTTGTCGAATTCATTTCAATCATGATCGATATCGATGAGAGTGATTCTGATCACAGTGAAATTGATGTAGGAGAAAATTTAAATGATTTGTTAACATCCAACAAACCATTGATAAATCATAAACGACAACGAACGCATATCAATGGATCATCAAAAACATTCTGCGAAACCGTTGCTGATAAAGACACACAAGATATTCCCACCTACTTGTTACCAACAAATCAACAATTTGAACAAATGATTCAAAACGTAACTCATAATACTATGACTTGTTCTATAAATATCGATGAATTACGACACGTAGCTATTCTTATACATCATTCGATGACAAGTGATTTAAAAAGAACACTGTGGACGACATTTTTAAAGTCTGGTACAGGTCTGTTAAAGACAAAACAACAACAACAACAACAACAAGAATCAAATGGTCCAAAAATGTGGCCATCATTATTAAAATCCATGATTAAATCATGCAGTCATATTGATCATACGGAGAAAGATGTAACCGATGAAATTTGTTTAAACATTGTTCAGACTCAACTACGACGATTAGAATATCAGTATGAATATTATCAGAATGAGCTTAAGGAAAAGATAAAACCTCTATCTAATTATGAAATCACTATTGCACCGATACTTCAAACATTTATCCAACAAAATCTTCAATCATTACAGATTGCCTATGAATTTGCCATAGAATTTATTGGTTATGAATATGAAGATCAACGACTTGCATTTCAAATTAAACAACAACAAAAACTAAATGATCATCAAGTAAAAAATTCATACGATTCATTTTATATTTTGTTAATATAAAATTTTCGATATTTTTCATATGTGTAGATACAATTCATTGAAAATCTCTGTTCTCATAAATATGAATCTGAAAAAAGTCAACAAGAAGTCAAACTATTTCAAAAATATCTAGAAGAAAAAAAATTACCCGCTTCGTTCAATTCGATTCACATACCACTTCCATCATTTATTCAAACACTTGATGATTCTAGTGTTCGTCAATATTTAATTCATCGACATCAACAAATAATTCATCGATATAAAAATGACATGATTACTATCTATCGCAATATATCTCAAGTATATATGTGTGATGCACAAAAAATATTCGATGATAGTATGGCTAAACTCTGGCGAGAACAACATTCCCTACCAATCGATCAACAATTTCATTCTGTGATATTAAATTTAATTGAACAACGTTTAACGAATATTACTGACAAAGTACAATCCATGTATCGATATAAACTATATCCATTATGTGGCAAAATTTCGTCTTTTTAATATTCAAATTGTTCACTATCCAGATGTAATTAATGTTGCTTCTTTCCTTCAATAAATCTATTCATTGTCATACAAGCAATATATATGTGTATGAACGTTTCTTTTATTACATCTTTGTCTATATTTTAGATTATATTCGACGATTTCTACTACTTCAAACACTGATAAAGACTCTCGAGCAAAAAGACATAAATGATCTTGAAATGAAACCATTGTTTTAAATTGAACTCACTTATTTTTGTTTTCTTTTTGGTTCTTTGTAGAAAAATAACACGCATAGACAAAACATCCATTTGGTTTTGATCGACTTCTTTATTCAATCATGGTATCGGTTTTTTTCCATGGTATTAATAGAACGACATTTCAAATACCGATCAACGACACTTATACTCATCTATTTTCGATACCTCTCAGACCCACTCCTGAAGTATTACAGGATCTAATCGATATTTTTAATCATACTCGTATAAAACCAACAAATACTTCGTTCTTGTCGGCTGTCAGGATGATAAATAAGCAAGGTTTACAAAACATTATTTTAATTGTGGGTTTTATGATTATCAGTCTCATTTTATTATTGATTCTATGCAGTCACTGTCGTCGAAGAAGTCGAAAGTTTACCAAAGACAAGAAAGATTCCCTTAATATCAAGCAACATGATATCAATTTTGCTGCCATTGAAAACGATGACAACACGATGGTAAAAGACAATGCGCATTTATATTTTCATACGAACTTTCTTTCGTAGGCGGCAGATGAGCTCAATCGACGGAGTCCTTCTCTGTATTGTCTTAACGAGTATGTAATACATCAAAGCTACATTTGATCATGATCATCTATAGTTGATTACTATTAGCTAATATCTTATGTATTCTTTTCAATTATTATTCTTAGATTATCGACGAGAATGCATCCATTTATTTAATTCTGCTGTTGTTTTCATAGATATTCGTTGTTATCAATTTCATGGATACTTTTTTTTCATTTATGTTATTCTTGTTTCTCTAGTTATTGTTACCATTTTCTTTGATCACTTTTTTATTGAGAAGGCACGACGGCCTATCTGATTTGAAAGAAATGATCGAAATTTTTCTTTTCTTTTTTCTCTTCACATCAATGGGATGCCACTATGGTTGGTGTTGTTCTATTGCCTATGTATTAGAATAAAATCATTATTATTTGTACATTTTAGATCATAGTGAACCTCGTCGATTTTCTTGATATGAATTCTAGCATGATACCCAGCTTTTCTTCACCTATGAATACAACAATTACGACAGGTTGCATCGATCGATATAAATGGATGATCTTTGATATTATTTTAAATAGTATTCTTATCGTAAAGATTTTCGGTCTGTTCTATGTATACTATTTATTTTGTGGTCGTGTCGGTGATGTAATGACAAATATAGACAATCAAATGGATTTTATGACTGATCATTCAAATTCAATACTTACAAATATGAATCAAGATAATAAAACAACTAGTAAATGAAAAAACAAAGCGAAATTCAATTAGATTACATTGTTTATGAAAGTTTCTCTTCTATTTTAGATTTATCACCAACGGTAGCATAGATAGAAGAGAGAAAATCAAAAAGAAAAAACTAAACGAAATTATCACAATACATTATCGATGGACATCCAAGAATAAAGGTGTCATTGCTCATGTTTGACTTGAATAAAAAATGTTGAGAAGTGAAGAATAAAAATAAATTGTCTCTTTAATAGTGTTCTTTTTTCTTTTCTCGTGTTTCTCCCCATCTCTCTCTCTCTCTCTCTCTCTCTCTCTGTATATATATATATATATATATATATAAATGTTAGAAATCTGTTCGATCCTAGTGTAGTTGCATTTATCTATAGCAACTCTTTTTCTTGGTCTTCGACACAATCCATTTATTCTAGATTGAACTTCGTATCATTGTTATTTCCTCTTTCAACAACATACATTCATTTTATAGTATGATATCAACTAATACAGATCAATCCATTTTGAGAATAACAACAAAGGATCGAATCAATAATAATAGAGTAGGTTAGCATTCGTTTTTTCTTTTTTGAATTATTATATTTATCTTTTTCTATCTTTCTTCAACAGGATGATGTCAATGTCTTTCGAGATATCTTTGACATCATCGATGGTAATGACGATACGAATGTGAATGATATGGATTACAATAAATATCATACTAAATTAACAGAAGATTTTAATCAGCATTTCAATTTCGATCTTTGTTTAAGTCATATAGAAGAAGAACAAGAAGAAGAACAAATATTGTATGAAAATGACACTATTCATGAGAAGTATACAAATAATAATAATGTACAGCTGAATATATGATAGATCAACTAATATACTTCGTTTTCCTTTCACTTGTTTAGTTAAATATTGAAGAAGATATTTTATTAGAAAGACTCAGTCAATTATTATCAACTAATTATAATGAGGAAAAAGAACAATCTACAGATCGTCATGGATCACCCGTAGATACACTGACGACCTTGCTGACAACTTCACTATGGAAAAGAAAAAAAGTTGTTAATCATAGTGATGATAACGAAGAGCAAGAAACTATACCCAATTATCTATTAAGTAAACATCGATTATTTGATCAGATAATTCAACAACGTATGGATAGAACATCGTCTATGAATATAGAAAATTTACGACAACTGGCTTTTTTTCGACATCAAATCGTATTCTATGAAAGACTCTATCATTTATGGTCTATTTATTTGCAATCAGGTACAGGTCAATTAAACGTAGGGCAAAATGAAAAAAGAAATAAACATCAGAATTATCAACGATATTGGCCTAAACATGTAAAATCACTCATGATGTTAACACATGACAAAGCTACATCAATGGATAAGACGACTACTGAAGAAGATCAACATGCCGCTTGTGAACTTCTCGTTCAAGAACGTATACGTGTATATCAAGAAAAATTAGATTTCTATAAAAAACAATTCAATGAAAAAAGACAATCGTTCATCAGTCTACCACCAGCCATGGAACAATCGATTGAAAAATTGATTGAACATTATGGTCTAGAACCAATTCGTATGAAATGTCATCTTGCTATTGCTATACTTCATAACAATTATGAAGATCTTCAACTTCAATATGAGTATGAACAAGAAAAGCCAACTGATTATCAAGTAAATAACGAGAAAAATAGATTTTCTTTATCTGATAATTCCATTGATTACTTATTTAGATAGAAATCGCAAGACATATGTATGAAATGAATTGTAAATTAGAAAAGATGAAAAGTGATTTCATTCTTCAACGTTTGCGCATTCTCTATAATAAACCACCAACATCTTATGATAAATTACAAATCGACTTTCCTACATGCTTAAATTTGATTTCGAATCGACATATTCAGCGTCAACAATTCATCTATCGTTATGAAACATTAATTCAACAAACTAAAACAGATCTCATGACTATACGTTTAGCTGCGATTGAAGCAAATATCTATCAATATGAAACGATATTGAATAACGAAATGAATTTAATGTTACAAAATCATCATCGTCACGTCAAAAATAAAGAAATGACGCAAACATTAATCTATTTAATTGATCAACGCTTGAAAACTGTGAAAGAAAAAATGAAAGTTATATGTAATTTTCATATAAATTATGATCTTCGTTGGTCGTTTGGTCATTTAGAAGAAATTCGTAAGGGAAACATTAAAACGATACAACGTATTGGTTTTTCTACACATTTCATTGTCGATTACAACGTCACACATCATCTCAATCAACAACAATTACAATTATTAAATCGTGGACCTACTTATGTTGCACCTTGTCAAATAAAAATTTCATCATCACTCTTACCATCATCCATCGATATCAAACTATCAAAACAATATGAATCTTTACAACATCAATTAACGACTCTCTTTGAAAAATACCGTTTCCATGAACAACAATCAAAGAATATTGAGAAGAATATCAGAGAAACATTTCGTACACTTTTTTCTACACCTCTACCGAGAAATATTCGTCAACGTGCTCTCTATGAACAACATGTAATACAGTCAATCAAAACGTATTTGAAAGATAATAATCTTCTTCTACGAAGAACGGCAGATCATATGAATAATTTTTATCTTATGAATAAGAATACATTTGACGAAATATGTCATGATTTTATAATGAAAAATCAAGATTGCTATCGCCTTTTATTTACTTCAACGGCAAAGAATCAACAAGATATTCGATATGAATTAGATAAAAAAATTTATATGATGAATACTGATTTAGAACATTTATTAAGAGGTAATAAAATTTCTGATAACATCTATCGAAAATTATACGTGACATTGGATGAAATAAAATTAGGTTATCTCTATTTTTTACCAAATATTTCCATAGAAAATCACTCTCTCACTGTCCAACCTATGTTTTCTATGCATCATAGTTTGACATGGAAATTAGCAAATTATATGTATCGATTACTTCGACCTATATTAATACCGATCATAAAACAAAATATGATGGTAAATGAGAGTGATTTGATTGAAAAACTTCAACATTATTATTCAATTGAACATCGTCTTCACTCAACTACTTTATTTGCTCGAATTAAAATTACTAATTTTTATACGATGTATTCAAGTCAATTTATTATTAATAAACTTCGTTGTGTCTTAGAGGATAATACCTGTTTAGAACATATTGATAATATATCTCTTGCTACCATCGAACGATTATTTGATTTAATTGTCGATAATAATCTATTTTATTATCAAGGACATATTTATCACTATATCAAAGGTATGCCTAATAGCATGCTATTAAGTGATTTATTATTAATCAATTGTTTATATTGTTGGCAAAAAATAATCTTCGATGATACTCGATTAAAAAATGAATTGATTGCTGGATATAAAGATGAAATCTGTTTTACATGGAATCATTCCGAACATGATCTTCGTACGTTTCTTAATGGAATTGAAGAAAAATATCAACGTATTCATATGGATATATCATGGGGTCGTTGTATCAATTATTTAAATGTTCATATAGAAAATCGTTTCGGTGAATTATACACAGGTATGTATCATTCACCAAATACATCGAAATTAATTTTACCGTATGTTGTGGGTCATCCAAAAATTAAACATCAACATTGGCTTCGTTCAGCACTGACACATGCAGTGCAATTATGTTCGGATTATAAAGATTTTAATCAAGAACGTATCTATTTGGAAATGACTTGTTTAACTTACGGCTATTCAAATGATTTTATTGAAAATGAATTTAAAAAATTTTATGATTATTTTAATATTGAAGCATATCGATTTTGTATGAATGAACTTATCTATGATAAATTACGTCGTCGTTTATTCGATCTAATGAAAAAACAATGTAAAAATTATGATAAAGACTTAGAAATAGAAGATAATGAAGATTTAATACGTTTGTATTATCTCTATGACTATGGTCCATATGAAAAATTTCAAGAAAAAGTTCATGAAGTTTGGTCAACTTCTATGGCAAATCAATCAAGATTATCATTGAAGAAGAAGATAAAAATTCTTCTGAATGCTAAACATTTATATTCTTTAAATACTCTATTGACGGAACAAAAGCCAACTTGTCAACTCTTGAAATAAGGCATGAAAAATCGTCAGAATCACTTTTTTCTAGAGTAGTAGTTTTATTTCGTCATTGAACTAATTTCTTTTTATTTTTAACAAGAGAGAGAGAGAGAGAGAAAGTTAGATAATTGATCGACTCTACTTTTGACAAATTCTAGTGCCCCATTCTATTGAAAAGAGTTTTTGTTTGAGATTTTTCTTCATCGTCATCATAATGATACGCATCTTTTCGCGACAAATCTTCTCAAAGACAGACTCGTCATTTCAAAATTGCTTCTGTCGACGAAAATGAAATAAATGTTTGTTGTTCTTTTTTGCAATTGAATTATAGTAGTCGTCATGATTTTCATCCAATGATGGATTTATTATTCTGTTAGAGCGCTATTCGAATCCGTACTAGATATCATGTGAACCTGGTATTTGTTAGCATTCATATTTTTCAGCAATATTTCAATTCGTTTTTGTCTGTTTTGTTTTCTTTTGTTGTTGTTGTTGGGGATATTCTATGTGACTATCTATGTTTCTTATCTAAATCCATTTTAGTTAAATTCTGAGCGCATCTTTCTTATCGGTATTGATTGAATATAATTTTCAGATCACCATTGATTATTTTGACATTGTTATCGACAAGCTTAGCAAAAATGGATGACCATTCAACGATAAGTACATGTTTGGACCTTCCTGTAAATTTAAGTCAAGTAGAAAACTTGTGGTGTCCGAATGATTATGAACGTAGTGTTCTAAAAGAATATATTGATTTTATATTTAATGATCAAACTAGCGTCATACCAACAGCATTACCATTGCCGATGATGACTGACAAGAAATGTCTTGACAGGATCAATCCTCTTCTAATTATTCTTCTCATTGGAATCTTATTATTAGTTGCCATGAACCTTGTCATGGTCTCTATAATAACACATGCAATCTATCGTACTAAAACTGATCAACGACAAAATCATTCACTACAATATGATAAAATCATTTTGAAAGATAATGATATTCAACCAGATAGACATGAACGATTTCATGTTAAAAGAAATCAAAACAAGAAAAATCCAGGTCGATCTACTCGTACTTAGCGAATTATCAAACTAGAACCCATATGCTACGAAACCAAAGTAAATCAATGATGACTATTTCTAGGGATATGTTATCTATTTCGTTTATGTTTGATTTAGATTCGAATGACTATACTCAAGATTCATCTTTTGTCATCCATTATTCTACATACTATCGATCACACATAAGAAGAAAAAAAAACCTTGTATTTAAGAAAGAAAGAAAAAAAAACAACAACTATCAAAACATCTTATGGGATATCACTGTTTTAGTATCTATCACATGTGTTTCATTGTATATCGTTTTATTAGTTGAATCGAACTATTTATCTTGTGCGACAATTAAAATTTCTTCTTTTTTATTTTTTATTCTAGATAAATTAAGTCATACTATTATTTTAATTGAATACTCATCAATACTTGAACCATTTCTTCAATGATCTATCTACTGAACAAAAAAGAAAGCAAATGTGATTGAGAATAATTTCATTAATCATAAGAATCAAGTCGTATTCTATAGAAAACAAAAACCACCTACTGATTTGCTTCAATATCATCTTGATTGGAATGAAGAACCCGCATTGATTCAACTGATTTCATTATTGAATCATTTTTATTAAACATTGTATCAATTCAATTTGCATGAATTACACAAAATCATGTTGTACAATTATCGTACAAAGATAATTCATTACGTATGCTTACATTTGTTTTTTAATCTTCGTCCTCGATTCGATATTCCAATTCATTCATTCAGCAACACCGAATTTATCTATTGTATATTACGGCGATGTTTCATCCATTTTTACCGACGTCTACTGTCATGATTCATAGCAAAATACTTGCTGTTTCTTCCATTCCTCGTTCAATCGTATTTTTTACTATTATGCCTCGTCTCATTCGCTCGGAAACATAGTTCGTCTTTATTAAAAAGAGATAATGCATTATTATTATCGACACTAGCGTATTTGTGCTATAGTCGTTTCTCGTCGTCTCCTATAACTGAAACGAACGCTCAATAGCAGTAGCTATCATTTCGAATCTATTCTTTCTATTACGTATGAAGGTCGCAAAATTATAGTCAAGGTTCACTTCATTCTCTCACGAAGCATGAATCGATGCATGAGTAAAGATATCTCCAACAAAAATCTCGTTCCATATCAACGATACCAATTGCGATTCGTTCTACTACAAGCTAATTATCTTCTATTGGCAAATAAATTTAATCTTTCGAATGGATTAGAACTAGAGCAAAGTAAAGTTGTTTATTTTTTTAGATCATTTTTTCTTGTTTTCATTGAAAACGATATCTATCTTTCTTCTTGCTATTCACTTCTTCTTGTTTTCAGATCACTATATATATTTTGTCCATTGTCATATATACTCTTAATGAAAACGAATAACAATTTGACAACAATTACATGTTTCGAACTTCCTATGAGTTCTATTGGAGTGGACTATTGGTGGTGTCCGAATGATTATGAGTACGGTGTTCTAAAAGAATATATTGATTCGATATATCATGGTGATCCTAGTGGCAAGTCAACAACACCCTTACCGATGATAACTGACAAGAAATGTTCTAACATGACTGATCCTATTTTAATGATTGTTCTTGTTGGAATATTATTATTAATGGTAATCAACCTTCAGATTATCTATTTAATAAACTATTTCGCGTCTCGTATCGCAACTGAACAACGACAAAATCCGTCTTTACAATATGAAGAAATTATTTATAACGAAAATGATACTCAACCGGAAAAGGAAGAACGATTTATGGTTGTAATGAATTTAACCGAGGAAAATCAAACCCGAACTACCCATGTCTAGATAATCATCGAAACAGAACAGAAAACACAATGGTACAAGAAAATGAATATCGATCCTAGTTTAACTTATTTTATTATTATTCGCCGTATTTTATTCGTATTTCTTCATGTATTATTCTGTACGCCATGTATGACGCATTCGTTGATCTATTACTTGAACGCTCGTTTCATACACCGGTATTTGTTCATCATCTATATGTGTGCACGATTATTTACTCTACCACACGCATGAATTACCGTAGATATAAATTATTCTCATTCGTTGTATACAAAACAATCAAATTTCTCTATAGTATCCAATTTTTGTTATACTTTCATATGGACATATCTCATTGTCCAGAGTACTTATCAATGGTTTCTATGTTCATTGGTTTACATTGGTTCTTGTATGATAGCTACAAACATAGCAACTATATGTATATCTATTTAGCGACGTACACATAATGAGAAGGGTTATATAAAACTCTCTCATCTATACTAATATGAATAATAATTAATTTTTAAAGAAGTATTAAAAAGTTCAAAGAATATCTACTATATGGAAGAAAAATTTCATTCACTATTGGACAAGTTTGATTTCTTTGATTGCCATACAAATCCCTTATAAGGAACTCGAAAAGTCACTTGATGAGGTTTTTTAGTGTAGTCAAAAAGATATCGTCATCGTCGCTTTGACGTGCCTTAATCTTGACAATGGAAATTTTTCTCCTACAGATGAATTACACAATTAAATTCCATGTTTAAGCTTGGTGGTACGTTTTCTCGTAAAATAAGAATAGAACTATTTAGATTGTTTGATTTCTTTTCCTTTTTTCTTTCTATTCACCAATCTATTGTTGTTCTCTTGCATCTATTCTAGATATATATATAGTTCAGATTGATCTCAATATTGTTTTACAACGATGGAAGAAATGATCGACAATACTGTATATGAACCAAAAGAAGATGATGACACTTATATCGATGATTTTGATGATGGTAATGTAGATTTATCATATCATCACAAAGTACCATTGATTCTACAAAACAAAGATTTCGATGATCTGACTGATTTAATTCGTCATATGGATTTGAAGCCAATGATGAATGAACAAATACGTCAAATAGCTTGTCAAGATAAACGAATTCTTTTATCGATTCGTCGTCAATTGAAGACAAACAAGATTGTTTTACGTACTTCTTATAGAGGTCATGTTTTTCGAGCATTGAAAAGAAGAAATTTTGAACGAAAATCGTCCAATTATATAAGAGAAAAGGGAATTTACTTGGTTATTCAACAATTAACCGGACCCAATCCAGAACATATAACACAACGATATTTGATGAATATTGTTCATCGTGTAGAAACAACATTGTATGAATTATTTGAAACTAAATGTCTCAATCAATTTCAATATACATGCATGAGTCAAAATCGAGCACAAGTAAAATTAAATTATTTGTATTTTGTCCCTGAACTCAATAAAGTCAGTATATTTTTGTTGTTCAATTGAAATTCTCTTACCTTATTTTAATTTTTGAATATCAATAGGAAGATTGGTCAGTTCGACCGATTATCATTTGTAATAATGGGCCTACAATGCTAATAGCTGATCATCTTTCTGACTTACTTTGGTCCATATTTGATCGAGTCACTCATTGTCAAAATTTTTTACAAGGGGCTGATGCTGTACATGCTCTTGAAATTTATGCTCACCATCATCATCGTCTTCAACCAACAACATTATTTGTCACGTTTACAATGGACGATTTATGTAACATATTTCTACATGAAGAAGTACTTGAAATCTTAGAAGATTTTCTTCATACTTATGGATTATCCGATGAAAATTTTCAAGAACACCGTATAAGTATTGAAACAATTCTTCAACTTGTTCGTCTCGTTTTATACAATCAATATTTTGTCTATAACAATAAACTTTATCGACAAATGGTTGGCGGTGTTTCTGGTTTACCATTGACTATGGCTTTAGCTTACATTTATTTATATCATTGTAGACCATTATTATGGACTATGTTAATAAATAATACACAAGAGATATTTGGAAGGTAGGCTAATAGCTTGACTCTTTTTTTGAATCCCACGAAGTATTTTTTTGTAAATATAACAATTTTAGACATGTAGATGAAGCATTTTTTACATGGAATGGATCTGAACGTCAGTTACAAAAATTATTTGATGTAGAGATCAATCATCATTCTTCTACTCATCTTAAACCGACTATTAGTAAAATGATTCATTTTGATGATGTCTATATAAGCCATAATAATGGTCAACTACAGACAAAAGTCTATCATTATCCTTTTCTCAATCAAATTGCTTTATTGAAAAATATTTCTTATATTCCAATTTGTTCTAATCCAAAATTACGAATACGAAAAGCATTCATTCGTGCAGTACGTTGTTGTTTAAATAGGAAAGATTTTATTGATGAATATAATCATATAGAATGGTACTACTATTCTCATGGTTTTTCAACTCTATTTATTCAACAAAATACACAACAATTTTTTCTTGATATTGGTCTACCATCTTTATCGATGCCTCTATCCGAACCAAATGATTATGAAAATCTTCGTCATCATATTATTGAATATGAACAACACAAATCCGAATTAATAAAACAACGAAAAATGAATTCAAAAAATACATTTAACCTCTATTATTCGACAGATATGGATACAGATACATTAGATCAAATAAAACGTGTTTTGAAAGACGATTCCAAAAAAACATCTGAACATTCAACAGATACTGATGAGATTCCATTTAAATATAAATTAATACCCTATGAACCCATTCCGTTATCAGCGGATGATTATCTCATAGATAAACGGCCACCACTTCGTCTTTTAACTTTATCCGAAAGTGACATAGAAGACGACAATGATAGCAGTGAGTACTTTTGATATGATTTCTTTCACCAGTGATTCTTATTATCGATCATGGACTGTTATTTTAGGTAATGAAGAGGACGACAATGACACTGACGATTAACCTATTCACGACAAATACAGCAACATTTAACTATGTTCTGCAATAAAGATGTTCTTGTTGTTTTTCTTTTTCGGTTTTCTTCTTCTTCTTCTTCTTCTTCTTCTTCTCTATTTCGTTCTTCATTAGATGTTCACTATTCTTAAATGTAGACATTAGAATAGAAACGATTATTTAATCAAGTTGGTCGGTTACAATATGAATTATCTCTTCTCGTCTCTTTTAGATATTAATAAACATAGATTTATTTATATATATCAACAACAACAACGACAACAATACAATAAATCATGGTTCACTTCGCAGCGATGAACAAGATTGATATTGCTTTTTGTTCCAGACAACAGCGAAACCTATCCAAATCATGATAAAATTCACCTAAGATATGATTCGACGACTTGAACTGTATTGATATTGATCAGAGTAAGGCAGATACAAGTCTAATATAACTATATATTCGATCATTTTCCATTTTAAAAATGTAACAAAGTCGATTGTTTCCATTGAGATTTTTATTCTTTCATCGTGCTTGAATTTAAGATGAGCTGTGAATCTTCTGAGAAATTCCTTAAGCAAGGACAAAGTCATGGACAATGGTCTGTAACATACTCATCATCTATGGACTAGTATTGTCTTGTAATTGACATTCATGATCATACTTTTTATCAATGAATCAGTGATGGACATCAACAAATGATTGAAACATATGTGAATGTAGAAGTGGTTCACGATTGATAAGTATATTTTTTGGTTCATTTCTCCCTTTCGCATTCTGTGTCGATTTCAAGAAAGTTGAAGTAGTGTTCGCCAAATGTCTATATCGAATTTTATAGTTATATTTAGTACATTCGTCTACATTTTAGATTACTAATTTTGATTGTGACGCATTTCTTATATAAAGAAAACAAAACCAGAACGATAAATATGGTTTTTAATTCCTCGAATGTCACCCATGTTCAATCTTCCGCTCCTTGGAATACATCAAGCAACTCTATGATAATGAATAATCATACCATTGATGAGATGAAAAAGAACATTTCAATATCATATTATAATGAGAATGCCAATGAAAATAGAACTCGATTACCCTTATTTATCCACAAGGACTTCGTCACTATTGTAACTAATATCTATGTTATTTTCATGATCATATTAACACTTTTTATAGTTGGTTTAATAATATATTCTGAGCGAAAAGAATCTCGTCGTACCAAGAATGAACTTCAACAAAATGACTTGATTCGTCTTCCTAATCGAATGATGGCAGCGAATGGTCACCAGGAAAACAATTGAATACAAAAAGGACAAAAATCATGTTTATTCGCATTTTAGTTTTATTCTTCTTTGTTTTTTCTTTTATTCGCGTTACTCTAGTTCTACAGGAACATTAGCATGTGTAGGATTATATTCATTGCCTATGAAAAAAAATGATGCGCTATTTTATAAAATAGACCGATATATATATATATATATATATATATACATATATTTATAAAGATAGATAAAAAACTGTAGAGTTCTAACTTCACTTATGTACTCTTATTCTAACTTTTTACTATGTTTCTTTTCTTTTCTTACTAATAGTTCATATCATTATTTCTACATTGACACACTTAGATATAAAATGTAATTCGATATAAACATTGAAAATAATCTATCTCTTTCTTTCTAGACAACAAAGGCATTGCTTCCTTTTTTCTTCTGTCACTTTTCATTGAATCATGATGTCGATCATTTCTAATGATACTCATATAACAACGAGTCCATTATCGTCTCTAACACAAAGACCTTATTTTGAAACAATACAAAATCTGATCGATTTTTCCAATGCTACTTACATAAAAGCACAAAAATATTTAACTACTATTCCTGCAATGAAGATTCTGAACAAGCATGATTTACAATTATTAATTTTACTCATCAGTGTTACGCTCATCATATTGTTATTGCTACTCATTTTATGTTGTCTCTGTTGTCAAAGATGTCAATGTTTGACTAAGAAACAACAACAACAACAACAAATGCCTTGTATCCATCATTATTATACGAATTTTGATACTGTTGAAAAAGCGAGTCAATCAAAGGTAATCTTTTATTTCACACTATTCATACAAAAAGAAAACCTTTTTTCTAGACTTATGATGGTACTCAAGAGGATACTTTTATGCATTGTTTTTATGGTTATTCATCAAGATCACCACGAAAACCACCATCCTCACCGTTACCGTCACCGACTTACATCTAAGCAATGATGGTATGACTCTAGATAAGATGTGCTCCTACAGCATGTTTGATCTGTTTTTGAAAAATATCATTCTTTTGTATTTGTTAGTTGATTCATTCTTTCTTTTCTCTTATTGCTTTTTTCTAATGACAATTCCATGGATAGATGTTTTGCTTCCATTAAATCATAGCTGTGTTTTCTTTTTCTTGTTTCTCATTTTAATTCATCGATCATCAATGACTTTGGTTGAATGTGATTTTTTCTTTCAGATTATTCTTTCATTGTTTCGATACCAATAACAGAGAACTGTTTCATCCAATAGCAACATCATTCATCGACAAAAGATTTATTATTTCGAATGAATGTGATTTTAACTACGTTTATCATCATATTCGATGTAGTCTTCTACGACAGTAGATGAATTTATTCCATAAACAAGTTTCTTTGCTCAAATTATATTACTTTCTTAAAATACAACCATGATAAAGCGAAGCATTAAGAAAAACGAGTTTTGCTCAATTCATAATGGACCGCAAAATATCAATTGAAAAATTTTCAAAAACCGATGGAACATGAACGGGAATAAAAAACGAATGAGTTACAAAAGCGTCTGGTAAAGTGGCAAGAATGGATGAAGTGATCTCAAGGGGGAAAGGGCGAGAGAGTTCACCATTCTTCACTTGTACTTCCTCTATACTCAATCGTACTTCACTAACCATAGAAAAGTAACGGTCATTGGCATTCGAACTTGTCTCTATCTATTCACCATAACTTGATATTGTTCGCACCGAGATATCATACACATCTTTACTTTTCTTGTAGATATTAGTGAAAAATCAAGCAAACCTTTTTCTTCATCTGATCCTAGTTTTGAAATGGACGTCGAAATATACGAAACTACTGAAAGTACGATCCCATCATTATCAAATGATACACTGGTGAAAGTTGAACATTGTTGGAATTTTAATGATAGTTGTTATCAAGAGAAGAACGAAATCAATGAAGATGACGATTCATCTTCGTCCGAAGACGAAAACGACGGCCATGTATCTGACCATCATCGAGAGACACCAATTTTTCAAAATCTTGACTGCTGTGATGTTCCTGATTTCATTTCTTCTATGGAAGAAGGATCAATGAATCGATATGATCGTGAAAAGGCTCGTCAAAACAAAGAAAAATTTCAAGCGATTCGACGTGATTTGGTTGAGAAAAATCTCATTTTACGACCATCTTACCAAGGCAATGGATTTCATTTGTATACAATTAATGAATTCCAACAAAAAGTATCCCATTTTATGACACAAACAGACATTTATTCATTCATTAAAAAATTAACGTATCCTAATGGGGATGCTAGTCAACAATATTTAGCTACTATCGTCGATCAAGTAGAAACAACACTGGACAATTTATTTCATTCCCAACAGATTTCTAAAGTACAACATTGGCGTATGCGTATCAATCGATCATTTGTACGAATGAATTATTTATATTTCGTCGCAGATATTCGAGAAGTAGGTGTTCGGTTTTCTTTTTTAATTATTTATATTGTATTTGATCATATTGATACACAGGATGACAAACCGATTCGACCCATCATGGTATGCAATGATGGACCTACGATGGGTATCGCTCCTTATCTTGGTCATCTACTTGGATTAATTTTTAATGAAGCCACACATTGCAAATTATTTTCTAAATCTGTTGATGTCATACATATTCTTGAGCATTATCGTCAAGGTGGACATCTTCAACCAACAACTTTATTTGCTTCATTCAATATCGATGATCTCTGTACGAAATTTTCTCATTCCCATGCTATCAATGCATTGGAACGTTTCCTACACTCTTATATATCGGATAATCAAGTTCAACATATGACCATTGGTACCATTCTTCAATTGGTTCGTCTCGTTCTTGATAATCAATATTTTGTCTATGATAATAAATTGTATCGACAAATTGCGGGTGGTGCGTCTGGTTCACCATTGACTATTCCATTGGTTTATATCT